>JAXCEF010000715.1:0-19553 GCA_037178605.1 Colletotrichum euphorbiae | reverse complement strand
CCCCCCTCCCGTTCCTCCTACTCTTTCAGAAGACTAGGCAGTAAGTCTATTAGCAGTAATTCGCCTAACAAACAGACTACACCCTAAAGCTTCAGCCTAAAGTAGTTAACCCGTATTTAAGGCATTATTAGCCTACTAGCCTACTAATCTTCTTAATTCTCTCTCTTATTATTTTATAAACTAAATTTAAGTTTTAGCAGAATATTAATACCTTTAGGGAAACAATAACTCATTAGTAGCAAAATTCTAGTAATACTATTAATTAACAAAAAATACCACCTATTTTCCCCTAGTAAAACAGCCCAGCTAAGTCTTTCAAGACTGCTCAAATTACTTAATTACAAACCCCCCCTTCTTATATCTATCTATTTATCCACCAAACCCCTCCTTCCCAAAAACCACTTCTCAGCCAAAACCATCAATAACCCCTCAAGACCTTCAATAATTCCCTCTTCAGGACATCCTCTTCAGGAAGCAAGATCCCTTCTTCAGGAAGCAAGATCCCCTATTCAAGAAGCCTCTTTAGGAAGCAAGATCCCCTATTCAGGAAGCCTCTTTAGGAAATAAGATCTCCTCTTTAGGAAGCCCCTCACGAAAAAGTGCCCTCTTAAGGAAGCCCTACTTAAACAAACTACTATAGGAAAGTTTATTAATAAAACGAAGATTAATAGTAATATCTATAAGTTATCTAATATATAGACTATACTCTGATGCTATAGGCTAGGGTAGTTAACCTATATATAAGACGCTAATATAGCTTAACTCTATAATAGCTAATAATACCTCTCCTACCCCTTCCCCTACTATACCTTCCCCTTATAAACTACCTAAGAGCTCTACCCCTTAACATTAATTCACTATCCCAGTTCCCTAGGACTTTGTAGATACTATTAACCTAGATACCTATAGTAACATTAGAGACTTTAACCCTAAGGAGCAAAACCCTACTAAAATCACTAGCTACGCTACCTATTATACTAGCTAATACCTCAAATAGAGACTTTGAGGTTACTATTTATAGGCTAAATATAGCAAAGATTTCTAGGATATTATTAAGATTTTTAAATATATAAATCCTATTACTACCAAAGCCCTCGAAAAGGTCCTCATCCTCAATAGAGTCTTTGGCTTATCTAAATATCGCTAAATTAAGGATAACCTCACTACTATTATCAAGAAAACTAACTACTACTTATAGACTAAAGAGGACTTTAACTATATTAAATTACTCTTTCCCGCTCTTATTATAAGATATAAGTATAATTAGGACTTCTATAATAATTCAACCTAACTACTTAAGCTTATCTTTTATATTATTAAACCTACTACCCCTACCACTACTCCTAACTAAAAGCCCTTAGTTAAGCCTATTTCCCCTATATAATAGACCCCTATCTAATTATCCTCTTTTTAGCCTATTTAGCCTTAGCCTATTTAATATAACTACCTACTACTATTTTTACCTAGCTAAAACTACAAAAATATTACCTAAAATATTAAATTTAACTCTAATCTTAGTAAATTAACTAATAAGAACTCTCCTTTATATAACTACCACTGAATCCCTTACAACTAGCACCCCCCTCCTAATTACTAGCCTCTATCTAATTACTAGCCCCTTTCTAATAATACTCCTACTTCCTATTAGCTTAAGAGTCTCACTAGATTCTATAATAATAATTACCTTAAGTATAGTAATAATACGTTAGATATCTTGGAGTCGAAATTACTAGTTTTAAGGATTATTATACTAAAGCTAGTATTAATATATAATAATATACTAAAGGTTTTTTTCTTATATTAAAAAGTAATACTTAAGAGTACTACTTTTAGTATATTGCTTCTATTTATTCCTAGCCCCTCTATTATGAGATATTTACCTAGATAAAGGAGTACTTTGAAACTAAGGAATTTTATATTACTCATAAGAAC
Source organism: Colletotrichum euphorbiae (assembly GCA_037178605.1). Classification (NCBI taxonomy): domain Eukaryota; kingdom Fungi; phylum Ascomycota; class Sordariomycetes; order Glomerellales; family Glomerellaceae; genus Colletotrichum; species Colletotrichum euphorbiae. The sequence goes on along the minus strand of JAXCEF010000715.1, from coordinate 17,621 downwards.
CTTTAGAATAATGCTATATTACCTAGCCTTATATATAAAAACCCTAAGAAATCTATTACTAAGAACCTTAAAACCCTATTTAAAACCCTATTTACTATTAAACTAGTACTTAATAACGATTATAATAGCAATAAGCCTCTATACTATAAGATCTAAAGTACCTATTAAAGAGTCTAAGAGTGCAAACTTACGCTATATTAGCGCCCTTTAAACCTCTAAGATCTATATAATTCCCTTTATTTAGCTATTAGTATAGCCTCTTATATAAACTAAAGCCTTACTACCTAATTTACTATGAATAAAGTATATAATAAGGCTCTACCTATTAAGTCTAATACTATATATACTAATTAATACTTCTAAAATAGTAGTTAAGGTAACTTTTATAAGAGTAATAATAGTAGTAGATACTAGAACGACGCCGAGGATGCATATGAGCAGGCAGCTAAGAACAGCTACCAAAACCAACACAAAACAACCCCTGAACAGAGTCATGCGCCCTTAGTACTACGCCAGCAAGGGCGACTCACTACTAGATAGTCCTCGGAGTGAGGGAAACTCATGCAGAGCTAAAGGACTCCTAATCAGGAGTCCCCTAGGTAGTGAGATCTCCCTAGGATATCGCGGAATCAGGTAACATACCTTATTAAACTAATATAATACCTTATAAATAAGCTTAAGGTAGCTAGCTATCTAATTAGAAATAAATAAGATAAATAGTAAGATAAGAATAGGTATAATTATAGTACGCATCTATTTTATAAGGTAGATATCTCTGAAGAAAAGTTAAAAGAAGGATAAAAAGTCTATAATGCTCCCTCTCCTAACTATTCTAATTAGACTCCAATTTATAGGAGGTCCTTCTTAATTAGAGTGCTAACTAAGGAGAGGAAAGCTAAAACAAATAAGACGTATTCTCTGCCTAGCTCTAATACTACTAGAGCTAGCTAAATTAATTATTTCGCCCTAAGTTATTTAGCTATTTCTAAGGTTAAAGATACTAGATCTACTATAAGCCTAAGTATTACTTATAGAAATACTTAAAGAAAGAAAGAAAAAAGTAATATACTAACTTTAAGAATAAGTATACTAAGTATTTATAAAATATTACTAAAGATAATTTTGTCGCCTTTCGCCTCTAATTTGAGGGCAATAATAAACATAATGCTGATAGTATTAATACTGAGGTTAAGCACTTCTTCTAGTAGGACCCCTAGGACTTATTGCACCCTTTGAAACCTTCTTCCCCTTCCTATGAATTCACTGCTTTTATTGCTAAAACCCCTTTTACTATTAATAGCAATAAACTAGTTGAATTACTACTAAATTAAGCTACTTTCTATATAGTTATGAGTATTAACCCTACTACTGACCTAATACTCTATTCTACTCTGTCCTCTACCTAGCTTGCCCTGCTTAGTAGTATTGCCCCTTATTATCTGTTTATGCTTAATAGTAGATACTCCAAGGAAGTTTTCTAGGGTATTATGCTAGATTTAGGCGTAATAAGTATATGTACTACTAGCTAATAGTAAGTCGTTACTTTGTAGCATATTTAATCTACTTTAGTTAATATAGCGAAAGCTAGCTAAGTAAGAGTGCGCTTCGGAGATGGCCTATTTAAGGACTCTTTTAGTACTATTGCAGTTGACATTATATTTAGCTATGTGGTGCTTTATATCATGCTAGTAAATACCTCTTTTGTATTGTATATAAGCGATATAGATTAAATAGGCATCTAATTTTAATAAATTTTGTAATTATCTATTTTAAGGTAATATTACTGCGCTAGTTATATGCAAATGGGGCTTTGACTAGCTATTACTTAATTAGGAGGAAGTCTCTGTCTAAACCTGCTATCTAACTAATACTGAACTTTGTTATTTGTACTGCCGTTTTAGCTATCCCTCTATCGCTAAGTTAGTAGCCCTTTTAAGCTATGCTGGCTATTCCATTTAAATAGCAGTGATTGAGTAGCTAACTAAGGTCTATACATACTACTAATTAAATGCTAGAGCACCTAAGAGATTTAAACTTTTGCTTAAAGGTAACTGCTATTTTAATTATGAAATTGTTTGTAATATATTATATCTCGAGGGTAAAGCTACTTTACACGTTATTAGTACTGCTATAGGCTTTAATACTACTTACTTTCTACTTGATCTATCTACTAAAACAACCTGGAAACCCTTTGCTTTTACAAGATTTATATTTATTAAGGCCTGCCTAATTGTATTATAACCAATACTTGCTTAAATCTTACTACTAAAGCTTTTAAAAATAACGCTAAGTCTATGGCTATTATAGTTAAGGTTATACCTATTAAAGCCTACTATAGGATTGGCAAAACGGAGCGATATTATGGCCCTCTTTAATACGCCTATACTATTATTTAGCAAGAGCTTCCCCACGCTAAGCCTAATCTTGCCCTTTAGATAGCTATTAAGGCTATTAATAATACTACTAGCCTTAGTAGCTTTGTTCTAACCCTTCTCGTTTTTAGCGCCTACCTATATATTGGCTGTAATTTAAACCCTTCGCTAGATATTATAGACCGTGCTGAAGCTATTAACGCTACTATAGATAACTTACACAAAGAGTATGCTAAACATAAGGTTGCTAATACGCTAGGCGCCTATAATAGGCCTAGTACTAATAAAGTTATCTAATTATTATTATAATTTCTTATTTAAGTATATTATAAGAAGGATAGTTAGTAAGGCCCCTATTATTTAGTTGGTATTTTAGGTGAAATAGTTACTATTTAACTACTCTATAGCGCTTAAGACTTCCTCTCTACCGCTATTAGACCCATCTATGTTGACCCCAGCCCTGAAGAAGACCCTGAGGACCCTAATGTAGCTACTTCCCGTGTAGTTACTCTAGCTGCTTCCCCTGCTAACCCTCTGCCCCAGTATAAAGGAAGACCTAGAAAGACCCTAATTACTACTAATTTTGCGTTTTTAGGTGTATTTAACAGGAGATTAATGACCCCAGAATATTTATCTCTACTAAAGAGAAGGCGGATTGAGAGCTCTTGCTAGCTCTCTATAAATTAGACAAACTTATTGTTAATGGACCCCCCTGCTAGAAATCCCGCAAAAAGGAGATTACTACTCTTCTCAATTATGAGGGTTTTTATTTTGAAGTCTTCAATCTAACTAAACGATATAGGCGCCTTTTTAGGTCCCCTATAGTTAATAAAATTAAGAATAAGATAATGACCCCCTTTGAGAAGTCTTATCTTATTATTTGTGGTATGAATAATGCTAATAAGTATGGGATTTTAACCTAATCGCCAACTATTTAGCGCTACAGTATCCGCCTCCTTCTCGCTATTGCCCCCTCTCTTAGCCCTAATTATTCGATTTGGATTAGGGATATTACCTAGACATATATCTAGTTATAAATAGCTCTTGCTTATAATGTTTATACTTATCTTCTTGATTAAATTTGTGATTAATACCCCCCTAGTATAATTATAAAAGTTATTAAACCGCTGTATAGTATTGCTAAAGCTAGTACCTATTAGTAGGCTACTTATAATACCTACTACTATAATAAGTTATAAATAACTAGCTCTATATTTAACACCTACTTTCTTATTAATAATGATTTGAGCCCTTATTTTGCGATTATTAGGATGCAAATAGATAATATAATTAGCCTGAGTATAGTAGCTTTTTCTGCTCTTAAAGAAGAGGAGCTCTAGAATGCCAAATTTATAGCTAAACCTAAGGAAAATCTTACTATTTAGACCCCTATTACCTTTAATAGTGAAACTATCTCCTTAACTACTAATAGAGCTATTATTCTTTAGCAAAAGAGCTAAGGTACTAAGATCGAGTTAGTACCCAAGAACCTCAATAAGAAGAACCTCAATAAGGTATTAGCTAAGTAGAAGTACGTTAAGCAGCGCGCTAAAGGGGCATATATTGCCTCTATTACTAGCTAGAGGCTTGTTTCAACCTATTTACAGCTACCTAACGCTAGGACCCTAATAATAAGGATATTATCACCCTTAATAAGCGCCTCAAATAGCTTAGCAATAACCTTAATTACAGCCTAACCTTTATTACACTATCCCTGTCTACTACAAAACTCTTTATACTCATAAATAGCTCTTTTACAAATAATAAGAACCTTACTTTACAATTAAGCTACATTATCATATTAGCTAATAAAATAATAACAAATAATAATACTTTCACAATTTATAGCAATATTATCTATTATAGTTTAACGAAGTATAAGCGTATTACCTACAGCATACTAGCCTCTAAAATCTACGCTATAGTTGCTAGTGCTAACTTAGCTTTTATGATCGCATTAACTGTCTATTAAGTTACTACTAAGCTAAGCACTACTAACCCCATCCCTACCATTATATATACCGATTTATACTTTTCATATATATGTTTAGTGAAGCTTAGTACTATAAAGAAGAAGCGGCTTATAATAGATATTATGGCTCTATATTAGTTATATGAATGTTGTGAGCTTGCTGAAATCTGCTGGGTGAATGGTAAAGATAACTCCGCTAATGCGTTTATGAAGGTATTACTGAATAGCGCTTTATGCTAGCTGATCAATGAGAATAAATTAATAATTTAAATAGAAGGATAGGTAACCTAAATAGCAAACGGAATAGACTAACAAGTAGTTACTACCACTTTAGAGGAATATGATTTATAGCTATTTAAGCTAAATCGTAGCTATTTAGAGGATATAGATATAGCTAAGTATAGCAATCTTCTTGATTTAATTTGAGGCTAAACATAGCCTCAAAACAAGTTATTTAATTCGTATATTTAGAAAGGCGTTTTAGGCAAATCCTAGCATAAAAGAAAAACTGCTAGTATCAGGATAATCGCCCAGCTGGACCCGACCTAAGTGTTGGGCCCGTGGCCTAGCGGGCAGGAATAGGATCCAACCATTAGTAGTTATGTGACCTCAGTTACCTACTATAGTAGTTACATGACGTTAGTCACGTGACCTACCCCGTTAGCCTACTATATCGTTCCTACTTTCGCTGGCCACCCTTCTAGATACCTTCTTTTCCTCATGCATCATTAATATCACTACTATTTTCGAGTTCTATTTTATCCCCTACCTTCTAGTACTAGTCTTTATGAGACTAACAAATATCTACTTAAGTATCATCTATATAAGGGAGCGAGGGAGCCTACTGGATATATAGTTATAAAAAAGATATATAAACATTATCTTCGCTAAAAGTATAACTCTTTAACTATTCGTAGACCCCTTTAAGGCTTAAAATTATTATAGCATTAATATATTAGCTATTGCAGCCTAGAACCCCTATAACAGCTATATGAAGCTACATAAGGTATTCATATTAATAACGATAATAAGCCTATTGAGACTATTAAGTGCGACTCTTGCGCTATAGTGAAGATAATAAGACAGGCCCGCTATGCCCCGAGAGAGTTAGTAATAACATTAAAACCTAGCAGAAGAATCTCTGTTAACTTCTATAACTACAATAAGAAATATAGAGAGTATATATTAGTAGCAATTGCTTTGAACAGAGCCTCAGGCTTCGCCTGGGACTTCCACCTAGCTAACTAAATAAGCAAATCCCTTATCTAAGTAGTAGATAAAGTAATATTAATAATTATATATAGTATAAAACTAAGGTCCAGATTATTAAGGCTAATAATAAGATACTTTAATACCTAAGAGGTATAACACATATTAAGAGTAAAAGTATTAACATGGAGCTATTCGCACCTAATACTCAGGCCTAAAATAGAGATACTAGAAGAGTTACTACTATTATTAAGCAAAAGGCCTACTTGCTATAACTCTTAGCCTTACTTTCTATAGTATTATAGCTAGAGATCACAAAAGCTACTACCTACCTATATAAACATACGCTACATAAGTAACAAGGCTAGAAAACGCCTTATAAATTACTTTATAATATGTTAAAAGAGTGCTTTTCAGTTCTAGATCTCACTCATCTTCAAGCATAAAGGAGTAAGGCTTTTATAATAACTATAGATACTTAACTTTATTAAAACTATTATTAGTAACTAGCTATAAGAGCCTATACTAGCTACCTTATAAGATATACTACCTCAAATAGTTATAGGGTTTAGAACCCTCTAAAACGAGAGGTTATTACTATTTAAGATATACTCTTTAATAAGGAAGCTATTTTTAATAATTGAAAAGATACCCGCTATAATAACACTAAACATATAACCCTAGAAGAAATAAAGGATTACAATACTATACTTCTTAACCTAAGTACCTTAACTAGGAGCACCTAGTCTATTACAGACCTAAATAATAAGCCTCATCCTATTAAAGATAAGAATAACTAAATTATTAGTATCACTTAGTAATACTATTAGTAGGGGTCAAAATAATAGTATTCAAAGGTCTAAGTTGCATATTAGTAGGTACGCAGGAGGGCAGTAGTATTATAGATAGGAGGCTAATGCCCCACATTACACCACACCACTCAGGCTATTCTGCCGAGCCACCTGCGCCTACGCCAATACGCCCAATATCCCGATACTAGCAGTCTTTTACTTTCTGCTAGTATATACTGGGATGGGACAGGATGGCTTGGCTGCTCAGTTAGCGGAGTCACAGGCCCACTGTTAATGGGGTCTAAAAGCAGAAGACTGCGATGCGGGGAGGGGAAGAGGAACTTCACGGTTTTTTTTCATCATCATGCTTTTTCATCCATAGCCTTTTTAGCCTCAAGAGGCTTATACCTTAATAATCCTATATATAATTACCTATAATATCTCTTCGATTTCAAGCCTAATTCTTCCTATTCTTTCTGATTAGATCTGCAAGTCGCTATATATATCTTTTGAGCCTACTTTTATTATTTCTATCCTTTTGTAGGTAGTGTTATATTATTTATTATCTTTATACTCCCCACTGGGCTCCTGCTCTTCCTAATAGTGCCTAGAGGTGGATCTTTTTGCTCTTTGCTATAACCCTCAAAGGTTTCAAAGAGAGTAGAGTGCCTTCATCGCATCTGGACGTCCCGCTATTATAATATATACTAATACGTATATACTCCTTTTTAGATAATTGCGATATCTAGCTGCTATAAAGAAATGAAGAAATAATAATATGATATATAAGTAAGAGCTAGATGGAGGAGAATAGGCAATTCGCAGACCTATTAGCCTATAGAGGGATTACTATAGCTATGCGTTCTTTTGAAAAAGTTGATAGGAATCGCGAAGACCCTAAAATCCTCCCTTCTTTTAGTATTTCAGCTAGAACTAACTATTTTATTTTTTCCTCTCTTGCATCCCTCTCCCTCTCTTAAATACTCTTATCTACTCATAGTCTTTTTAACTAAGTCCGTTATAGCTAGGATAGCTAAAAAGCTATAAATAGAACTAATATAGGGGCAATAGTAGTCTTACTGAGCTAATAAGTAAAGTGAGATTAACAAGATTAGTAAATAAATACTAATAAACTCTTTTTAATATAGCTTAGAGTACTAAGAGTTAGTATGCTGATTTATAAAGTATTTTAATGCAGTAAGCTATAAGTGTTTCTAAGATAGAAGCCTTACTAGAGAAAACTTTCTTAATTTAAATATTAAGACAGACTGGAATTACTATCTAAGTAGTAAGACTAAGGCTACGAGGCCTTTCTATATTTATTTATATTCCGTTCCTTTTTTATTATCTTATATTCTATTATTTAGAAAACCTATGATTACTTTCTTTACTTTTAAGATATTAGAAAGTTATATTAATCTATCTACCTAATAATATCTCATGCGGATTTAATAAATAGCTACTTAATAATACTTAGATATAATTAATATAGTATTTGCAGACCTATAAACGATATATCTGCCTCTTATTCCAGCAACCCAGATACTAAGTCTACTTCTAGCAAAGGAAAGTAGCCTGAAGAATAGTTTCTAGGCCCTTTATTTAGCAAGATATAATCTCAAGCTTTAAAAGAACTAGCCTCTGAGGATAGCAAGGATAGGCCTATGAATCTCAACCTAGGGCCTAGTCTGCCCTCCTCAAGCCCTTTCAGCAAGATAGAGAAGGATTATACTAACTAGGACTTTACTATCCTAGCGGATATTCTTATAAAGCGCCCTACTATCACTATAATAACTCCCTATTCGACTAGAGCGCCTAAATGTATTAGAAGTAATATCTCAGACTTCCTTATAGAGTATGAGAGCCTTTTAAAGCTATACTATAAGGTTAATAAAGATATGAAGAATAAAGTCTATATATATAGCTCTACTAACTATAGAGATATAGTGCGATTATGCGTTAATAAAGCTAAGACCTAGGCTAAAGCTAAAGAGAAGCTTATTTACTAATTTGGATTTATAGACCTAAAGACTTAATAGGATCTAAATAAGGACCTCAGAAACCTTATTATAGGACCTCATATTAAAGACAACAATCCTTTCCTAGTTATAGCCTTAATTACTACTATTTGATAGCTTTATTAGTATGCTATCTAGCGAGGATATCCTGATCTTACTAATGCTAAGCTTATTTGGGTTGCCTACTATTGCTTTTCGGAGAGGGCTATAAAAGCTATAGCTTGAGAGTTAGACTATAAGCCTACTGAAGTTATTTTGAAGTAGTGGATAGTAGTTAAAAATACCCTCATTAGATAGTATACTGCTTAATAGGAACTTTAGTAGTTATTAGGCCTTATTAAGCCTAAGCTTATAATAACCTTACTTATCCCTTTAAAGACGATTTTAACTAGGCTAAAGATAAAGGCTAAGGAGCCTTTAGTAGCCTAAATAGCAAGCTCTATTATTGACTCTCTGGTGGAAAACTTCAGAACCCTTAATATTAATAGGGCTAACTGCGAGACGGATATTTTAGCTATTATTAGAAGAGTTACTAGTTAAGGGGATATTACTTTTAACCTAAACGCTATAGAGGCTATTAAAGCGTATAATTAATAATCTTTAGATAATTTATAGACCTAATATTAGCAGCAATCCTACTAGTATAGTTAGAATTAAGGCTTTTGAGGAGGCTATTAAGGTAGTTATTAATAAGGCCAAGATTTTAGGGGAAGAAGCAGAGGCAGCTACTATAGTAAGTATTGAGGTAGCTACTATGGTAGCTACTAGTATTTAGATAGCTCCCTAAGATATAATTTCTTCTAGGCTACTAGATACTATTAGTTTTGCAGCGCTATTATATTGTTAGTACCTATACCAAAGCTCTTATAGTAAGCTAAAATGGGATTTACTATTATATAGCACCTTATTACTATATTAGAACCCTTAACTCCCTAGCTAAAGTCAAGACTAGCATTATTAATAAGGGTTAAAACGCAAAGTTAATAGATAGTTAGATGATCTTTAAGTATATCCTAATTAATGAAGAGTCTTATCTAAGTTATGCTATAGCGATAAGTAGACTAGTGTTGAAATTGTGGCCCTATCTACTAGAAGAAGTTGCTCATATTATTAATTATAATAGGGCGTAGTCTAGTCAGTTTATTAGGCCTGCAAATTAAGGGAAGATAGCTATATAATTATGCGATTTTGTTAATGCTACTCTCTTTAGCTTTGAGCTAAAGTGCTAGTTTATTAACCTAGTAGAGGATATTATAGCAGTAGAGAGGTTAAAGCCTTTAAGCTATTATAATTAACCCTATAATACTTATATCTGATAAGCCTCGCAATTAGTAGACCTACTAATAGTTTAGGACCCTCCTGTCTGTATTGCTAGTAGAGTTAAAGAGCTATCTAATAATTAAGATAATAATGTTGCTCTTCTAGATGCTATTAAAGAGCTAGCTGAAGACTAAGTTCCTACTGAGATAGAGGAGATAGAAGATAAGCCCTTGATTAAAGATACTAATGCTTAAAATAGCCGCGCGCTTGTTATGGAACTATATAGCAAGAGGTTAAATAGGAAGGTTGTGGTTCCTAAAGCCTTTCTGTGTAAAAACTAGCCCGATTGGGATAAGACTATCTATAATGCTACTAAAGCTATAATTGATAAGTATGAAAACAGGTATAACTTAAAGGCCTATAAGGTCTTTATTCAAGTAGACGCGTTGCTTATTAACTAGTTTAATAAGATGGAATCTAGTACTAAAGAATTGAAAGAATAGATAAATCGTCAGAATAAGAATAGAGCTTCTATAAAGGGGCTCACCTCATTTATAACTACTATTGAGGCTCTAAGTAAGTATTTATAGACTAAGTATATAGACTTCAATATCTAAACTATTAATCCTATCTTTAAAATAAATACTATTATAGAAAAGTGGGATACTACACTGCTCCCACTACTAAGACAGATTATAGTCCTTAATTCTATTATAACCTATTAGTAGATTATAATTACCTTATATAGGTCTTAGAACTTCTTAATTAGAGGTATTATAAATAGTAGCTTAGCTATTAACTTTATTAATTAAAGTTATATTTAATAGCTAGGTCTATAGGATAATATAGTTAAGACTAATATAAGTATAAGAGGGATTAATAATAAAGAATGAAGGACTTAATATGCAGGCGTAATTAAAGATAATATCTATATTAGTAATAGCATAATTTAAGATATTAGCTTCTTTATTTTCCCTAAGAACTCCTATAATAAGGATCTCATACTTGGGGCCCCTTTTATCCTAAAGACTAGAATAACTTTGGACTATGCGTAGAACTGGATAGTTGGAGTCCTTTGGTCTGGGAATATTAAGATTAATGTCCTACTATCTTTTTATATTAGAGATTTAACTACTTGCTTTCTAGAGATTATTGCTAAAATAGATTAATTTGGTTTATCCTAGCGCTAATGTGCCGTTATAGTCCCTTAGCTATCCCCTTAGTTATTCCTTTATTTAAAAAACTAGAAGCTATTGCTAAAAGACCTATTATAGTAGTAGGCTTAGAGTTTATAGGGGAATCTAAGGAGGATAAAGTTGAAGATAATGAAGAGCTAGATATAACGCTAGATTCTATAAGAGCTTATAAAGATATTAAAGTAACATAATAAATAGTTAACTCTGATATACTAGAAGATATATAATAATAATTATTACTGGATGGAGAGGTTATTATAGTATTTAAAGAATTTAGTAGTATCTTTAATAAGATTATAGAGATTATAATTTAATAAGAAGTTACTCCCAAACTAGATATTATCTATAATATAATAATAAGTACTAGATATCATAAGAGGATATAGAGACTGCAGCCCTAAGTATAAATACTATATTTGTAGGCCTATAAAGAAGATAGATAAGAGAATAAAGCAGAGGGAAAAGCGCAAAGTACTTCATTAGCATAAACTCAAAACTATTACCTCAATAGATACTATCCTACTTAAAAGCAACCCTTTTAACTCTTTTAAGGCAGATAAAGCAAAACCTCAACCTATAGAAGATATTAGTACTCTATATAAAATAAAGGACAAGAAGGTTTAACTAGTAGATAATACTATATTAAATAGCTTAATACTAGATAGGGACCTAGAGTAGAAGCTAAAAGCATAGTTAAGAGCTAAAAAGACTATAGTTATGGACCTAAATACCCCATTTACAGGCCTATATACACTAAAGGTTTTAATAATCAAAGCTAGATCACAACTTAGAAAAGCTTAACTAGGAAGTAGTACTTAAGACTATTAACTATTTACTACTAAATAAAAAGAAGCTCCTCGCTATAATTCTGGATATAAGGGAAAAGGCTCTAGCCTGGGAATTTAATTACTATGGCTCTATTTATCCTTGTATTGCCTATCCTCAGACGATTTAAATTATGCCTCATAAAGCCTAGTAAGCAAAGGGAATCCCTATTCTAAGGGGATTAGAAAGGGATATTATTACTATTTTAAAGGATAGACTTAATAAGGGAATCCTAGAAGGAAGTTATACATCCTACTACAATACGTTCTTTCTTATATACAAAAAAGACATCAATATAAGACTAATTAACTCAGCAACTAAGTTAAATAGCGTTATAACTTGAGATATAGCTTTACTACCTTTAGCAAATAAGTTTTTGAAAGACTTTTTAATATATTAACTATTATCCCTCTTAGATGTTTTCTTAGGTTATAACTAAGTCCCCTCAACATTAAAAGCAAGATATAAATATATTTATATTACTAATTAGCTTACTATAGATATATACTCTTCCCTAAGGAGCTATAAGTTCCGTTATACAGTTTATAAGGATTATAATTAGAATCCTGTATAATCTTATACCCTACTACTATAAAGCATTCGTAGATAATATTATAATTAAAGGGCTAACTTCTAGATATAATAATCAAGATATTCAGCTTCATCTAGGTATTTACAGATTTATTTAGGAATATTTAAAGAACATAAATAATATGCTTATTAATTTAGAGCTAGTAGAGCATATAGTAGCTATAGTTAAGTTATAATAAGCCTAAGAAGTAGTAATAATTATTAGCAATATTTATAGCACTAATAGACGTTATCTAGAGGAAGTAAAAATAGTCAAGATCTATAAATAGGTTACTTATACTAACTTAATAGAAGTGAGGGCTTTCTTAGGTATTATAATATTTTATAGATATTAGGTGAGGGATTACTCTATAATTACTAAGCCCCTTATTAATCTTTTAAGGAAATATGTTAGCTTTAACTGGGGCGAAGAGCAAAAGACTACTATAGATACACTAGAGACTAAGCTTAGGTTAGCCCCTATCCTAGTCTCTAAAGGAAGTAGTAATATCTATCTTACTATTAATACTAGTAATATAGGTTGGGGAGGAGGTCTTAGTTAATTTATTAATTATTAATATATAGTCTCTCGCTTTGAGAGCAGCACCTAGGTAGGACCTAAACTAACTTATAATACTGGCAAAAACAAGCTTTGGGGAGTTTTAAAGGCTTTAAAAAAATATGCAACTATCTATATAGACGATACTTCATTCTAGAAATAGATGCCCAGACGCTAGTAGCATAACTCAATAGGGCTACTACTAACCTTCTAAGAGCCTTAGTAATTTAATAGATTATATAGATTTAAATATTCAACTTTAAGGTTCAATATATTTATAGCACTTAAAATATAGCTATAGATAGGTTATCTCAAAAGCCTAGAGGAACTTCTAATAATAATAACGAAAGGGCTGAAGGAGAAATTAACACCTAGATCGATTTGCAGATCTTCTTTGCGGATATTAAAGCTATTTCCTTCTTTAAACGAGCTTAATGCTATAGGGATATAGAACGTACAGAAGAGGTTATAGTAGGAGATATTAAATAGGTTATCAATAATATAATATCAATCCCAGACTCTTTATTAGATAATTTATAGACCTACTCTTTACGTTTATAATAAATCACATACTATTTAATAATATAGAGAAGACCGCCGGGAGTTTAACCTAACTAATACCACACCTTTAAGTTAATTACGTTAGAATATTACATTTAGAACTACTTATTATTTACTAGGCTAATAAATTAAAAGCTAATCCCCAGAAAAGTAAGTAATAATATAGAGATACACAAGATACTCATTATAAGAGCCTATAATAAGAGTAGCTATTAAAGAGCACTATCTATATTAAAGAGACTTTCAGATCGCTATATATAGCCTAGAATATATAATAAGGTCAAGCAAGCTATCTAAAGCTATTCAGACTATTAGAAGAGAAGAGCATACCAAACAGATAATAAGAGGACCTATATATTACCTAAAGAATAGCTATTTATAAGAGTTTCACTTAATATATAGAAGGTGGGCAAATAGAACCTAGTTAAGTCTTGAGACCTTTAGAGTAGATAGCCTGAAGCCTGATAGCTTAGAAGGGCTATATTAGCTGCTATTGCGAAGTTTCTTTAGGAAGAAGTTATCTATTGCTATAGCTTATATAGAGAGTTAATTATAGATAGGGGACCTAAAAATAAGGACGTTATTGTCAAGCTTAATAAGAAGTATAGTATGAGAAGGAGAGTAACTTCAGCCTATAACTTTAGGACTAATAGAGCAATTAAGTCTAAATATAAGCCTATTGCATATATATTATTATTATAGACTAAAGGAAGAGGGGATATTAACTCTCGCCTATACTTACCTAGAGCCCTATTTGCAGACTAATTAAGTATTCACATGCTAACTAGCTTTAGATCTTTCTATCTTTCATTTAGTTTTAATCCTATTACCCCTATTAAGATACTAACTTAAATCTAGCGGGTTCTTAAATGGGACTTAGTAATAACTCAAGAAGAAGAGGTTTAAATGCATCTACAAGCCTTCTTATAACTTAATAAGGATTAAAAACGGGTAGAGAAGATAATTAAAAGCTAGCATAAAAAGTCTACTGAATATTATAGTAAGAAGCATAAACAAACTACGCGGGAAGAGAGGTTAGAAGTTAGAGACCTCATCCTAGTATTTAATATTAAAGGCTCTATTAATAAGTTATTTATTAAGAAGCTAGACTATTATTAGTAAGGACCTTTTTAAATACTATCCCAGGCTCCTAGTATACTATCCTACTGCTTAGTAATATTAGCTAGTTGCGAAGGGCTGGACCTAAGTCTATGCGATAAGAGGTAGTGTAATACTGTTTATTTGAAGCTGAAGAGGGAAAAGGAAGGGTTTTCTGCTTTAGTGCGGTTATACTGGGTTTGTGGGTGGCTACTGGGTGGGCCCTAAGAGCGGTGAATCTGGGTAGAAGCCTAGATAGTTCTAAATAGGCGTAGCCTATAATATTATCCCCTCTCCCGGCTGGGGGCCCTCTAGGCGTAGGCTAGGTTGCTGTTATTAGCTATAACCGGCCTATATCTTCCTCTAAACCTACTTGCTGACTTAGTGTCTATAATAGCCTCTACTAGCTTTTAGGTAGGCTCTATATATCCCTCCTACTTAACTAATACTTTATGCTGCTGCTCTCTCTCTACTACCTTCTATTATGCTATATAGATCTCCTCTATACGCTACTTGAATTTGCTATTATTTGTGATAACTAGTAGTAGCTATGAATCTACTCTTAATTAGATAGGTAGGGGGTTCTCTAGTGCTCTCTAGAGGAGGTTAATATAGAACCTCAGGTAGATATTTCTAAGGATATCTAGTCCTATTATATAAGAGCTTAGTATACTTATAACTACATACTTGTACTATAGTTATAAGAGTTTCTTATTAGGCCTGGGGCTCTTATAGTTTGCTATCAATAACTAGACCTTATTGCCTACCTAGTATCTCTCTATAGGGGACCTTTACTTATTTACGTTTTCCTCACTCTATTACTAGGCTGCTACTATATTAGCTTAGATAAAACTTACTATATTCTTAAGCTTGCTTACTAGGAGGGTAGCTGCTATTGGCTCTATAGTAAGTATATTAGGTTCCTCTTCTATAATTAGTATAGAGTTAGTATAGTATTTATGCTTTAGGAAGAATGGGGAAAGTCTAGTTATACTACTAACTCTATTACTAAGCGCTAGTTAAGTAGTGGGGAGTAACCTTCCCTAGTTATTTTAGGCCTATATTATATATATCTATAAAATAGCCTGGATTCCTTGGTTCTATCTCTCTATCCTACTATTAGTCTGCAAGTAGTATGCTATACTTAGTAGCTAGGTTATTTATATAAGGCAGCAGAACTTAGCCTAGAAGTAGCTTACTATTGCAATACGGCACCACAGCACTAGCAGCCCTGCGTGGCTGTGGTGGCGTGCAGTGTAGCTACACGCTTATATAAGCCACTCTGCTGCCTATTTCACTGCGCCTCGCGCGCAACTATCTCTAAATGAGATAGTTGCTTTCTATAACTCGCCCTTACCCCTACCTGCAGGCTTATGATAGTTATGAGCCTAGCTCCTCTGCTTATAAATACCCCTTTTAACCTCTCTGAGCCTAGGGAAGAGTAAGCGGCTTTCTCCTAAAAACCTTTTAACCTCTCTTAACTAATTTTCTATATCTCTATATCTTCGTTTAATAACCTTTCTGAACCTCTTGCTATTTTATAAACTCTATAATACTCTCGCTATATCTACTTTCTCTATAGAGGCGAAGCTCTAAAGCCTAGCTAACTAGCCTCGCTGGTATTTAAACCTGCATACCTCTATATAGTCTAAAGGCATCTAGAAGTTTATTAATCCTAATAGACTAGATTCTAGTAAGCTTTCGGATACTCTTAAGCCTACTCTAACTATTTAGGAGTTTATTACTAAGTGTGAGGTATACCTAGGCTTAATATTAAGTAGACCTCGCTAAGTATAAGGTATCTAGTAAGGCTTCTACTACCTCTATTACTAAAGGAGGCTCTTAGATAATTCTAACTATAGAGAGCAATAATAATATTAAGCTCTCTCCCTCTTAATAACTTTAGGAGAGCTCTCAAAAGGCCCCCCTTACTACTACTCTAGGAGGTAGGGCGCTTATGAGGCTAACCCCACTAGGCCCCATAATATAGGCTAATATCTAAGAGGAGTAGAGCAATACTCTTAAATTCTACTCTACTAATAGTATAATCCTCGCCTCATAGGTTGCGTTATACTAAGCCCTTTAGGGAGTTATTTTCTAAATACTTAACTCAATTTACCTCAAGAGTATAGAGATTGAGTTAAATACCTCAGATAAGTCTTAGCTAAACCTTTAGAACCTCATTTACTATCTTAAGTAGTACCTAGGCTGCTTTAATAAGGGTATTAAGGAATAGGTATACTATAATTATGAGGAGATTCTAAAGCATGCTAAGTATATAATAAGGCTATCTAAGTGGTTTAAGGAGTGTTACTATCTCTATAGTCTTGCTGAGAGTTAGTAAATCCCTAAGGCGTAGGGGAGTTATAGTAAGCGCCTATTTCTTAAAGCTATCTACTACTATATTGCTCCTATTTAGGCTTAATATTAGCTAGACCTTATTATATAAGTAGATAAGATTAGTATACTAAGTCTTATACTTAAGTAGCTTAGTATTATCCTCTCTACTAACATCTATAGTAAACTAGCTAATACCCCAAGCTATAGTAGGAGCTATAGTAAGGCTCTAGGCGTATATGTGACTCTTGCGGGCCGCTCTAATAATTAGGACCTACCTAAGTCTACTCCTATTACTGCCTCCTCCTTCTTTACAGGCTCACTAAGTAAGATGCCTGCCTATCCTTGCGGGCGCTACTACTACTAGTCTCTATACTATTACTTATATATTTAGTAAGCCTTTATAAATACTTTAATAGAATAGGCTAAGGACTATAAGATAGCTAAGGATGAGGCTTAGTATATATAGGAGATAGCAATATCTCCTTAGTAGGCCTACCTCTATACTAGTCTCTAGAAGGCGGGGTGGATTATAAAGGAGTCTTAAAGGACTAGATAGCTCCCCTCTAACTGAGGTGGGCATAGCAGTTAAGCTAAGCGCGGCGGATATAGCAGCTCTAACTCTAGAGGCTACTAGCTACCTAGTAATATCTCTTGCTACGTTATTAATTGCAGCTTATTACTAGATAAGAGTGAAATAGTAGAAACCTATTTAGCTATATTTATTTTTCTAAAGGCCCTTACATCCTCTCTTAGAGTATCATCTTTAATAACTATAGTGCTCTTTATATTATTAATAATAAGAGGAAGCTAGTAGCTAGGTCCTTTATTCGCTCTCATAATAATAAGGTAA
>JAXCEF010000714.1:0-19575 GCA_037178605.1 Colletotrichum euphorbiae | reverse complement strand
AAGAATAGGAAGAATTAGGCTTGAAATAAAAGAAATATCGTGGAAATCATATATAGGATTATTAAGGTATAAGCCCCTTGAGGCTAAAAAGGTTATTCCTAATAGTAATAATGATGATAATAAATATGCCCTCCCCGCATCGCAGTCTTCCGTTTTTAGACCCTATTGATAGTGGGCCTGCTGACTGAACAGCCAAGCCATCCTGTCCCATCCCAATAACATTAATAACTATAGCGTAGTCAAAGTTAAAGATATCCTTAATTATGAATTTGAACCAATTTAGCGCTCTTGCATCAAGCTAGCAGCGTTCGCAAAACCCTATGAGATATTTAAGTAGGCGTAACTCAACTTAGTAGCTAGCTTGCTAGAGTACTTTATGAAGTCAGTAGACTAATAGGTAGCTAAAACGTTAATAGAGTTATTGCAATTTAGACTCTATGAGGTTATTATAAGCTAAGACCTTCTCTATTCCTAATAATAGCTATAGGTAACCCTATTTATATTTAATAAGTATAATAAGGTTACCTTCTTATAAGTAGTTTCAAAAGTTCTTAAATTATACACCTAACTTATCCATATTTACTAGGCAGAGCAAGAAGGGGGTATTTGCAGATATAATATAGAAGACTATGTCTCTAAATAGCGTGGGAATAGTCGTAGTCCCGATTAATTTAATAGCCCCTCCTGCCCCAAACCTTACGCTTACCCCTTTTACTTTTACAGGGTTAATCATAACATCAGGTATAATCCTCTTAAGCGCCTCAAATTAGCCCTTACCAGCTATTAAAAGTCCTACCGCTCCCATATTAAGGGTAATAACTTAGAAGGTCTCTAAAGAGTATCTTTCCTTAAGCATAAAGGATTTGATAGGTATAGGTTTAGCTAATTCTTCACAGGGATCCAAACGCGTAATAGGTTAGTACGCTACTTAATTAGGCAATAACCTCAAAATAGTCTTTTTATTTACAATAGGGGCTAAATTAGTACTCTAGCTACTATTTAGGTCTATGGATTAGGTGAAGAACATGTCGTGCTATTCCTCTTCGGAGTCGCTATCATTATAGCAGTCCCTGCCCTCACCAAGTAATTAGAAATACATCTCAATCTCCTTATCCTTATTATTATTTACTACCAAACCGTTAGTTATCTCTTTCACAGCCCCCTCATAGTAGGCTAGGAACTATTAGTAAGCTGCTTTCAACTTATTAAGGGCGTGAGTTGTTCCGCTATTATAAGTAAGCTTCATCCTTCTCTTCTTATATATAGTTACTCAAATAGCATCCAGGCTCTTTATAAACATAGTATTTCTTATTTTTTTACTATTATTTCAAGCCGCTTTTACTATTTCTCTATAGCTTAGGCCTTCTAAATCTCTTATTTCAGCCCTTACTATTATATTTATAGTCCGTCCAATATTATAGAGCGTGATATTAAGCTTATAGTTATAGTCAACTATTTACAAATATACTTATATTACTAATAGCAATCTGAAGCTATTTATATAGCCCTTCAAAGGTCTTTAATAGATTTATAGTAGCCTATTCACACTCCTTAATCCCTTAATAGCCTTAAAGGAGTTAATTACGTAGTATCTCATTGCTTTAGTAAGCTTCACTAAGCGCTATTTAAGTTGCTGTTAGGGTATCAATAAGGAGGTCCAAGGCCTCTAATTTGGACTTTAAGGGGTTACTAGTTATAATAGAGATGAGGGTAATATTATTCTATATCATGAGATAAGCTTATATAGACTCTTTAGTCTCAAATTATTCCTTAAGCCTATTAATAATTTGTATATTATTGAGATGAGGGCGAAAGTAGCAGAAGCTCTTATAGTAGTATTTTAGCGCCCTTCTCTTAAGCATTATTAGGAAGGCTGCTGGAGTTTAGTTCTTTATAATACCCATCCTCTCACAAGTATCTTAAAATATCCATAGTTTTAGCTTAAGAACATCTATACCTTCGCCACTATACTTCATTTCATTAGTATACATCTTAGCTAGGTCTGCGATTTAGCGTGCTAATAGGCAGGTGCTATTATCTTACCTTATTATATTAACTATAGTAGTCTAAGTAGGGGTAATAATATCAGTACTAGTAGTATTTATAGTATCTATACTATAAGTAGGGTTAAAATTACTGAGGGAGTTAATAGGTCCTTATAGCTCTTATTAAATCTCATGAGGTCTCTCTATAGTAAGTTAATTTATTAATAGGGCTATAATAGTAGGATATATTTAAACACTATCGTTAGTATCTATATATTATCGCCCCCGAAGTCGATAATATCCTTAACAAACTCTTTGTTTTCCCAGCTTTTCGCAAATACGTGGCTGCGCTTTATATATTTAGCTACTTCCGCAGTTATTTAAAATCAGAAGTCAACTTAGTTTACAATGTTATAGATCCATTCTGCTACTTGGGGTCCCTAGGTAATATACACGCCATGGCCTGTGAGGTACATACAAAGCCTTCAAATAACTCCAGTATTAGCCTTTGAGAAAAACTCAATAGGTAGGTCTGCAAGGTCTTCTATAAACTCCATTCATAGGGCATTACTAATAAGGGCTTTATATCTATAGTTTTCAATATAGAATAATATCTTTATATTTACTTCCTTCTTAATAGTAGTATAATTGTTAAATTTAATATCTTAGCCCTAATGTTCCTTATTTATTAGCCCTTTTAACCTTACTAGTATTAGGGGCTCTATAATAAATTTAAGTAGTTATTATAATACTAGCGATATCGAAGTTACTAAAGATCCCTCAGGAGTGCTTATCTATAGCTATTTAAATAGTGGTAGTAGCATTAGTATTAAGGGTCCTGGAGTTGCTATCGTGCCTATATAAACGAGGCGTGATCTATAATTTAGAGGATCAATAGTATAGTTATATATAATCTCTTCTAGTCATTTTATCTCTACCTCTCCTTACCCTTGGTAATAAGTACTAATAGGAGGTAGTAATAATAATAGTGAGTATCGTAATATATATAAGTTAACGTTATTTTATTATTGTTTAATATCTCTACTAGCTAGGTATTGCGTCATATATTGAACAATACGCTAGTTGAGGCTTGAATCGCTCGTTTTACCCTAACTTATATCTCAGGTTTAAGTCAATTTACTCTTTTTGTCTTTGAGGGCCTTAAGAAAGTTAATTATTACTTGGAGGTCAACTATTGAGGTATTAATAAACCTTTTTTGTAGTCATCTTACTACTTAAGGGTCTTGAAGTAGTAATATAAGTAGCAAGAGTTATATAACGGATACGAGGATTAAAACAGCCCCTTTAAAGTAAATAGCCTATACATCTAATTATTCATAGTATATCAATTGATCTAGGTAGCATAAAAAGGCTTTTCTAGTAATAGTCAGCAAGTTTATATACCAAATAGAGAGCTTCTATCTCTTTAAGTAGTAGCCTTACTAAACTATAGTTGCGTAGCCGTAAGTAGTGTAATAGTGAAGTAAACTACTAATTAGCGTTAGTTTGCACACGGGTAGGGTGATAGTACGCGCGAGTAGCCCTAATATGTATTGTTTGTATTGAAGCTATTCTGAAGTTGTGAGTATGTGTAAGAGTCTAAGATACACACTAGCTAGGTGAGCAGTGGTGTTGTGCCATATTGGGCATGCGAATATGGTCACGTGACGTATGGTCACGTGACGTGCGCATATACGTACGTATGATATCGTATTCAGCAGAGCCCTTATCCTGCCACTCCGTGGGTTACGGGGTTATTGCGACAGATAAGATCGATTTAGGCATAGTACTAAAATTTACAATAGCTTCAATATTAACTGTTTTAGTTAACTCTTTCTTTGTTAGATGATCTTTATTATTTATTAACTCTATTACTTGTTTAAATAAGTGAAGACTTACTTATTTGGCTGTAATTAAAGGATAATATTTTAAATGATTTAAAATAACTTATATATTCTTAATAGAAGAAACGTTATAAACTACGGTGCTATTACTACGTAGAGCTACTCTATCTATACTAAAGAAATCTCTTATTCTTTCTAGAAGAGCTGTGTCTTAATTATGAAGAGAAATTTGAAAAATAGCTCCTATGTTTACACCTAGTTTTAAATTGATATTGCTTATTATAGAGATATGAAAGCACTCTTCTGCGTTAATAAACCCTGATATATAGTTAAAATCAATTTAGTTATTATTCAGGGGCTGCTCGAAGAATAATATTTTATGTTATGTAATAGTAATATACTATTATTTAATTTAAATCTTTCTATGTTTTTTATCATCATTTATTTATTAGTACTAAGCTTTTATTATAAGCGTTATTCCTTTCGCTCTAAGTAAACCAGTTTCTTTTATTTAGCTTCTAGACCTTTCTATACATAGATATTTATACCTATTGTTTTATATATATCCCCCTAAGTTTAGTTTTAATGACCTTGAAGTTGGAACCCCTTTAACTTAAATTATGATTCTTTTGCAGTATTTGATTTCTCTCAATTAGGTGGACCTGTATTACTTAGTGTATTGATACCTTCAAGATATATATTCTTAATTGGAAATTTTGATCTAATTCTTATCAATTTGTATTCTAAGTTTGATAGATAACTAGAATCACCTTCCTGATTTTAGGCTAATGGATTATATGTACTATTTTGTCTATATTTTAAATCTGAATTAAGCTTAGAATCTATTTAGGTCTAGCCCCTTTATTTATTGCTAACTTAATAGCTAAAATATATATTTTGTTCATTATTATATTTATGTATTCAAATTCTAACCTTATAATATTTACAAAAGTATTGAAGAGCCGTCTACTCGTTACGTTTTTACAGTAATATAAAGCTTATACCCATATAGTACTAATTTAGATCTGCAATAACCTATTTCTATCAGTAGAATCTACCTAACGTATTACCTTATACTAGTAATTAGTTAGTCCGCTTAAGACCTTTATCATTAAGTTTAGTATTAGGAGCTTTAGAGTGTCCCCGGAGTTTAGTTCTCATCCATAATGTGGGGGCTTAGTCCCAACTTTATAATTATTAGCTTACTTACGCCTTGATATTCTCTACTAGCTTACTTGTTCTAGTTTCTAGGTACGGTTTAATATCTTCTTCTTCTATAATTATTAGTTTAGACTTCTAAGGCAAAGCCCGGGGGGAACCCCCCGGCGAAGCCCGGCAAAGTCGGCGAAGCTAGCGAAGCCCGGGACTTCGTCCCCCACGAAGTTCAATAATTTATAGTAAATAAAACACTAACGCTTTCTTGAGAAATGTTTTTCTTAATAGATATCTTAATGAAAAAATATGTTACTTTTGGTATGTTGTAAAAGAATATCTCTTAAAAGAATAAAAGGTTTCTTTTTATATTTCTTATGAGACTTTACTTCTTTTGAAGTCTTTTTCTTTAGGAATAGATGCTTAGAGATTTACTTAGTAAAAGAGATATACTCTAGTACGAGAACATGTAACGATATATGCTCATACCCAGGGGCAAATCTGGGCTCATAACCTGTTAGCACAGGAGATGTCTTGTTGAAAAATAAGAAGTGGAACAAAGAGGTAGAATAGGTACAAGAATATTTAAATAGAATAAATAGGTAGATAAACCATATAAATCCCAAGAAACAAGTTAGTATTTAGATAGAGGGGAGAGCGTAGATATCAGAAGAATTATATTGTGTATGTGTATCTTCAAAATCCAAATCGCTAGAAGGCGGGGAAAAGGTCGATATATATACACTGCAGTTTTCGCAAGACTTCGCAGTAGTACGTACTTTAACGCGTAACTAGTACGTACTTTATGACGTGTACGCGCTTACTGAGTGTAGGCTCTTACTGAGTATTAATTCCATAGGATTCTAAATCCTTCTAAATCCTGTAGGGTTTTGCACGCGCAGAATCTGAACTTTTTCTTCTTTCAAGTTTATATTTAGAGTATTTCTACCCCTATCTAAATAGTATCAAAATATACAACACTCGGAGCGTTTTCAAGAGAAAACCCCAAATTTAATCTCTGTTCTACTATATCTCTAATATTCATAGAGTTATAGTGTGTTAAACTTATAAGAGTAAAAGTAATAATCTTTACTATATTTCCTATAATAAGAGCAACCTAGCCTGCGCTTAGAGGGCCCTCAGCTAGGAGAGGGAATAATATTATAGGCCACGCCTAATTAGAACTATTTAGGCTTCTGCCCAGATTCACCGCTCTTAGGGCCCACCCAGTAGCCACCCACAAACCTAGCATAACCCTGCTGAAACAGAAAACTCTCCCTTTTCCTCTTCAGCTTCAAATACATAGTATTACGCTACCTCTTGTCGCACAAGCTCAGGTCCAGCCCTTCACAAGTAGTAGGTATTTAAACTACAGAAGGAAAATAATAAAGCTCTCATTTTTTTATGTATAACTTAGATAGCTAGCGTATTGCGCGCTATAAGGCGTTAGGGTCTAAATATAATTAGTTTAACTAGTATATAAAATCACTAGGGTTGCGCGCGCTACTAAACTTACTCTACTTATAGAACGTTTAGACTACTCTTTCTAGAGTATTACCTAAGTAAATATAAATTAGGTAGAATATCTCCTAGTTGCTCTTCAAAAACTACTAATCTAATATAAGTTTATTATATATCTGTATGGACTAGGCAGGATACTTGTTGCGCCGCCCTAAGAACTGAGGGGAGTCTGGGAGGTGCTTGTGGCGAAGGGCTACTAGTTCTAGCGCAGCTATAGCGGCAGCAGCTACTAGCTTGAGCGTAATAGCTACCTCCGCTACTATTAGTTCGCCTAAGTTATCTATATTAGGGGTTAATAGTTGCGTTTAGATACTATCTTCTATATCTTATATACGTTACTTAAGCCTTATTACTATAAACTTCCTTCTCTACTTATATCTTATAATTAGTCAGTACTATATAAGGGGGTAAATAAATAGTACTCCTTTATAAACAAACTCCTAGAGGCTAAATATAGCTACCTAAAGGGTTATAAAGCATTATAATTCTAGTATAAAGTAGTAAAGCGTAAGTCTTGAAGTTATTAAATACTTAGCTACTCTTCTCTAGGCTTAGAGAGGTTTGAGGAGTATTTATATATAGAAGAGCTAGGCTTCTAACTATTACTAGAGCTAGGCAGCAAATATATTAGCTAGTCTTATTTTCTTTTAGCTTTCTTCTTTCCTTAGTCAGCATTCTAAAGGACTTTATATAAATATAAGGTCTAATTAGAATAGTTAGAGAGGAGGATTATTAACTTTTTATCCGTTTTTTATATTTTCTTTTTATTATTCTTCTATATACGCTTATATATATATATACTAGAACTATACCTATAGATAACTTCTCTATTCGTATCTCACTATTTATTTTATCCCTTTCTAATTAGATAGCTAGCTACTTTAAGCTTATTTATAGAGTGTATTATTTTAACAAGGTATATTATCTAATTCCGCGATATCCTAGGGAGATCTTACTACCTAGGGGGCTCCTGATTAGGAGTCCCTTAGCTATACATAAGTTTCTCTCACTCTGAGAACTATCTAGTAGTGAGTTGCCCTAGCTAGCGTAGTACTAAGGGCGTATGATTCTGCTTAGGGGTTATTTTATGTTAGTTTTAGTAGCTGTTCTTAGCTGCCTGCTTATATGTATTCTCTATGTTGTTCTAATAGTGCCTTGTGGGTGAATTAAATACCTGATCTCCTTATTACTAATGTGAGGTAGTGCCTTACTTAGACCTATTTGTGGTCTATTTAGATAATGCTTAAGAAGAATAATAATTCCGCGCAGACTAGATTTATGTGGGTATTATAAATACCCCTAACCCTTAAGTATAAACTTAATAATTTTTAATAATGCTACTCTACTTCTAGAGATATCTACAGGAAATGTACTAAGGCCTGGTGTAATCTAAAGTTTGGTTAGTGAAGGCGCGAGTAGGGCTAATTAGAGATAGTAATTAAGGAGAAGTAGAGCGTAGTAAGGTATCTCTTAATTAGATTTAGCTAGACTTAATATATAGATAATAGTAGTAGATTAATAGTAGTAGATTAATAGTAGTAGATTAATAGTAGTAGATTAATAGTAGTAGATTAATAGGGATTTCCTTTTAATTACGCTTCCTCTAGCGCTACGTAGATTAAATAGCGTACTAAGTTTAGGTTAAGTAGGCCCTACGTCCTAGAAGAGAAAGCATATTATCTCTAGAGTAGGATTTAGCTTAATTATTTGAAACGTCTATTTAGGCTATATATAGAAGGTTTAGTAGCTGCTATTCTTTGGGTTAGGGTTACTCTAATTATAGCAGCAATACTAGTTTAGGCCCTTAGTTATTCCTTTTATCTACTAAGTTATACTAATATTTCTTTTAACTATTAACTCTTTATACTATATATTTTATTTAATAATACTAAGTTATACAATAACTATAACTAAGATAATATATTAGCTATTTAATCTTTCAATAAGCCTAAATTTAAGAGTTACTAACTAATTATTTATACTATTTTAATCTAATTAGATAGAGTATAATAGAACTAGAGTTAATACTACCTACTATTTTATTTACTGCGAAGGGGTGGACCCGAGTCTATGCGACAAGAGGTAGCGTAATACTATTTATTTGAAGCTGAAGAGGAAAAGGAAGACTTTTCCGCTTCAGCAAGATTACACTAGGTTTAAAGGTAGCTACTAAGTGGGCCCTAACAGCGGTCAATCTAGGGAGAAGCCTAGATAGTTCTAACCGGGCGTAGCTTATAATATTATGCCCTCCCCCAGCCGGGGGCCCTCTGGGCGTAAGCTAGATCGCTATTATTAGCTATAATCAGCTTATACCTTTCTTTATACCTACTAGCTGCCTCAGTTCCCTTAATAGCCTCCGCTAGCTCCTAAGTAGGCTCTATATACTCTTACCACTTAACTAGTGCCTCACGCTATTGCCCTCTCCCTATAGCCTTCTATTATACTATATAAATTTCCTCTATACGCTATTTGAATTTGCTGTTATTTGTAATAATTAATAACAGCTATAAATCTACTCTTAACTAGGCAGGCAGGGGGTCCTCTAATACCCTCTAGAGAAGATTAATATAGAACCTTAGGTAGAAATTCCCTAATATATCTAGTTCTATAATATAGAAACTTAATATAACGATAACTATATACTTATAATATAGCTATAAGAGTTTCTTATTAGGCCTAGGGCTCTTATAGTTCACTATTAATAATTAGACCTTATTACTTAGTACCTCTCTATAGGGGATCTATATTTATTTATATTTTCCTCACTCTATTACTAAGCTATTACAATACTAGCTTAAACAAAACCTACAATATCCCTAAGCCTACTTACTAGGAGGGTAGCTACTATTTGCTCTATAATAGGTATATTAAGTTCCTCTTCTATAGCTAGTGTAGGGTTAATATAGTATTTATACTCTAGGAACAATAGAGAGAGTCTAGTTATACTACTAACTCTTTTCCTAAGCGCTAGTTAAATAATAGGGAGTAACCTTCCCTTGTTATTCTAGGCCTATATTATAAATACCTATAAGATAGCCTAAATCTCTTAGTTCTATCTCTCTATCCTACTATTAGTCTATAGGTAGTATACTATACTTAGTAGCTAGATTATTCCTATAAAGCAGTAGAACTTGGCCTAGAAGTAGCTTATTTAGTTAGTCCCCTAGTTACTAATAATACTATATAAGAACCTATAGAAGTAGAAGTAGTAAGTTAGGAAATATTTAGTATAAGCTTCTATCTATATAGTCTCTATCTCTTTAAGTACTATAAACTTATTAAGCTAGTCTGCTATTACTTATAGATAGTAACTATTAACATCTCTTATAGGTAGTAGATCTATAATAAAATCTAGAGAGAGATTAGAATATAGCTAGTTAGGTACTAGTAGGGGCTTAAGGAACCTTTTCTTTACTTACCTCTAGATATAAATTCCTCTATATATATTATAGTTCTATATAAACCTTTCCATAGTTTAGAACTAATCTAGGTAGTAAAACTATTAGCTTATTATCTCAAGTATGTTATTATAACTTCGGTAAGTAGTTATACTTAAGTTATAGCTCTATTAAAAATCTTAGTATAGAGTGCTCCTAAGGAGTTATTATTATTCTCTCTGCTAGGTACTTATAGCCTCCCCCAGAATGTTAGCCTCCTGAGGTTATTAATAATATATTTACTAAACTAAACCTTTGCTCTAATATCTAGTAAGAAGCTATATAGCTATCAGGTAACTATATTATAAGCTGCTCTATAGGTAGTATTATTCTTTATTATCCCCTACTATAATATTTATAGCTCTAGGTCCCTAGTAAAGACTATTATTTCTAGAATATCTAACTAGCTTATTAGCACTTAGTTCCTTCTCACTAGGGAGCTAGTTATAAGATCTCCTCAGAGTTATATATAGTTAGGTATTAGTTATAAAACTCTTCCCTACTTCTACTTATTATTCTACCCCTAAGATATATCTTACTCCTACTAAGAGAGAGTATTAGGGGCTACTACCTCCCTGCTAGGGTGGTTTTTAATATAGAAGTTATATTCAAATAGCTCCTCTATTTACTTACTCTAATATTCTATAAATTATTACTTTTTTATGAAGTATTTAAGCTCCTAGTAATCTATTAATACCTTAAAAGTAGGGATACTATATAGCTCTACTCTCTATATATAGAGATAAAATAATACTACTAATAGCTCTTTATTATAAATAGAGTAATTATACTCTGCTAGTAATAGCTTCCTTAAGTGAAATACTACTAGGCGCTAGGTGCCATCTAGGTTAGCTTAAGAGAGTATTCCTCTAAGGGCAAACCTAGAGTATTTAATCTCAACAACTATTTTATCCTCTAGTTTAAACTAGCAGAGAACTAGTTAGGTATTAAATAGCCTCTTAAGCTCCTTAAATACCTTATCTTAATCCCTCCTTTACTAGAGTACAATATCTTTTTTAATAAATTATATTAATAGCTTAGTAATCCCTCTATAACTAAATATAAATATACTATAGCAGTTAGTAAACCCTAGAAAGCTCTAGACCTCTTTAAATAAGGTAGAGAGTAGCTATTTAGTAATTACCTAGAGCTTCTTAGATTTATAAGAGAGGCCCTTCCCTATTATTATAATAAATCCTATATATTTAACCTTTTTAACTAAGAACTTATATTTTATAGGATTGAGGTTTAAGTCTAATTACAATTAGCCTTAAGAGAACCTCCTAGACCTTCTTCTTAGAATTCTTTTTTATTTTATCTGAATAAATTAGTGTAACGTTTAATATAGGTAGTAATGAATTTATTTAGGAAGTCTTATAGTATATTATTAATATATTATCAAACGCTAGTGGAGGTGCTAGTTAGGCTAAAGGGGTATATTGCTTACTTAAATAAGCTATACTAAGTATAGAATATTATTCTCTCCTAGTGCTACTCTATAATTTATAGCTTATAGAAAGTAGCTATAATATTCAACTTTATATATAACTTAGTAATACTAATTTAGTGTCACAATAGCAGAGCGTGGATATGAGGAAGTAAAAGTGCTTGTATTGGGAAGGATATGAATGCGGATAAGGTGCGGGTTTATATACCCGTTTGGCAGTGCTAAAGAGTAGTGCAAAGGCCCACGCTACGCGAAATTTAGTATAATATCTTAGAAATTAATAATACAGAGTATTAACTTTTCTTAATAACTGTATTTAGTGCCTTATAGTTAATATAGAAGTAAATATCTCCATTGAGCTTCCTTATAAATAGTACTAGAGCTCTAGCTAATAAGCTACTTACTTAAATAAACCTTTTATTAAGAGGTTCTATGGGGTATTCTTAAGTAGTAGTAGCTCCTCCTATAATATACTATAAAGGGGTCCCTAGGAGAGTAGTAATTCCCTCTTATTTAGGGTGGGAATAAGGTTAGTCTAGTAGTTTACCTTAGGCTAGCTAGGGGGAAGTAGGTAAGCTTTATTAGGGTTAAATAAGCTGGGGAACTTCTCTAGGATCTAGGCTAGTACCCTATATTATTAGTTCTCCTTTAGCTTTAGATTAAGAGCCCTCTTAATATCTACTAAACTAACTACTTAAATCTATATCTCTATAATACCTCTCTAGTACTTACTCCGCTTCTTTATTATGTGTTAATAAATTATAGAGAGTAGTGCTATTTTTACAAATCTTATAGCTCTTATCCCTATTATAAAGAGTAATTCTTCCTGCTCCTTTAAATATAGCTTAATATAGATCTAGCTATAGTATATCTAGTGGGCTATAGTACTATACATAACCTTATTTTACTCTATCTCTAGCTATTTCAGTAGGATTTCTAGGTTGAGGCCTTCTACTAAATATATAAATATATATTAGATATAGCTATTAGTCTCTAAATTAAAGGCTACTATATCTAGGGTATTACTTAGTAATAGATTACTAAGGGTATATCCCCTTATAGGTTGTTACTTTTTCTTAATATATAAAAAGTAGAGGTATTAGGCTAGGGATTAACTAACTATAATATAAGTATTACTACTAGTATTAACTAGAGTATAAGCTAGGTATCTTTTATTAACTCTAACCTATATAACAGTAGGTCTACTATCTACTAGCTGCTTTATTTTATATTATTTTTAACCTAATATGTCCTCCTTAATAGGCTCTAGAGCTTGATTTTGCTCTGAAGTTAGTCTTTTCCCAACTCTTTATTATCCTCAGAGGAGCATATCTCCATCTGGTAGTCCTCCTCCTCCTCTCGGCTAGCGGAATTAACTTTTAGGGTCCTAACTTTAGCGACTTTTAGTGGCTAGTCGTCCTTCATTAACCCGAGAACTTCGGGGGTAAGAGTAGCAGCTTCCAGGTTACTACACCAGGCATTACCAGTAGTCTACTAGTAGTAGTTATCTGGGGGAGTATAGCTAATTGCTAGTTGCTCCTCTATAGCTCCTATACTTACTGCTAGAGGTAGTTTAATACTATTACCAAGTTAGCGCATAACAGGTTACTTTAGCTATAGGTTATTAACTATCTTAGCAACTAGTAGGGAGTAGCGCGTATCTATCTCTTATTATTATAGCAATAAGCTTTAAATATGCGAAGGGCTGGACCTAAGTCTATGTAACAAGAGGTAGCGTAATACTATTTATTTAAAGCTAAAGAGGAAAAGGAAGAGTTTCCCGCTTCAGCAAGGTTACGCTGGGTTTGTGGGTAGCTACTAAGTGGGCCCTAAGAGCGGTGAGTCTGCGCAGAATCCCAGATGGTTATAACTAGGCGTAGCCCGTAATATTTACTAATTAAATAACGCTTTATAGGTTAATAGGGTTTATACTTTCTACTTTATATATAGCTATGAGGCTGTAACTCTAATTAGATAGTATGCTTATCTAGAGAGTCCTGGACTAGAGATGAGTATAGACTTTTGAATAGAAAGCTTAGAGCGATTCTTTTGCTCTTGAGGCTAAAAAAAACTTCGGGGTAATAGGGAGTATTAGTTATTAATTAGGATAATGAGATATTAGCGCTTTAGAATATATAGTATATTGCTATTCTTAAGTCTATCTAGAATTATAA
This sequence comes from Colletotrichum euphorbiae, assembly GCA_037178605.1. NCBI lineage: Eukaryota > Fungi > Ascomycota > Sordariomycetes > Glomerellales > Glomerellaceae > Colletotrichum > Colletotrichum euphorbiae. The sequence goes on along the minus strand of JAXCEF010000714.1, from coordinate 6,015 downwards.
GGAGATAATTAGGCTATTTCTTTTTGAAGCTTAGGCTCTATTTTGTTTTTTGCTTTTCTTTTGCCTTTTGCTTTCCTACTAAAAAGTATAGATTATTATCTTCTGAGTCTATTTAGAATAATAATAGAAATAGTTAGAGCTAAGTAATAAGTATATTAGCTAGTTTTAATTTCTTTTAGCTTTCTTTTTGTTTTAGTTAGTACTTTAAAGAACCTCATATAAATATAAGGTTTAATTAAAATAGTTAGAGACGAGAACTATGAACGTTTTATTTTTCCTTTATATCGTTTTTTTATTATTCTTCTTCTATCATATATATACTAGAATTATATTTATAAATACTCTCTCTATTCTTATCTTATTATTTACTTTATATCTTTTTAATTAAATAGCTAGCTACTTTAAGCTGATTTATGGGGTATTATATTACTTTAATAAGGTATATTATCTAATTCTGTGATATTCTAGGGAGATCTTACTATCTAGGGGGCTCCTGATTAGGAGTCCCTTAGCTCTACATAAGTTTCTCTTACTCCGAGAACTATCTGGTAGTGAGTCGCCCTTGCTGGCGTAGTACTAAGCGTGCACGACTCTGCTCAAGGGTGACTTTAGTAGCTGTTCTTAGCTGCCTGCTCACACGTATCCTCTACGTCGTTCTATTATAAGCCTAAAGGTAGGAATAAGAGTAAGTTATAAAAAGTAACTATCTTAAGTATAGATAGTTATGCGCGAAGTATAGTAAAATAGGTAGTAGAGTAGCTTATATAAGTATATACTATACTATAAGATACTATAGCTATATAGAGCTATAGCGAAGCTAAGTATAGCTGCTAGTAATATAGTGCTATATTGAGATATCTAACTAGATAGGATATATTCTCTAAGGAAGAGAAGAAAGTAAGCTTAAATACTATTAACTAAGTATATTCTTATTTCTTTAATATTATATTTTTACTATACTTAAAATATACTTCTAGAAGTACCTAACTATAATTTATATAGGAATACTCATTATTATTTAAAACATCCTATATACTTAGCTTAGTATCTTTAGAAATATTTAATACCTTATAATAATATTACTTACTTTATTTATAAGTAAAGCTAATAGAAAGTTTAAGGCTTATTCCTCTAGGAATAAGTCCTTAGTATCCTAGTATTAAAACCTCTCTAGGAATATAAAGATATTTTGTTTTTAATTAATATACTAATAGTTAAAATATAATCTTGATCTATATTAACTATACTTAGTATTATAATAAGCTATAACTAACTACTTAATTATATAGTTTCTACTATATAGAGACAAGTTAAGTAAATAAAGTAAGATAGTATTAAGTATATAAAATATAATATAGATGAAAATAAAACTATATCTAGAATATAACTAGATTATACTTTAGAACTAAATGCTTATAGAGTCTCCAATTTATATTTTATTATTTATCTAATACTTCGTTTACTGAAATTATATATACTCTTGTTACTAAGTTATAGTTTAAGAAGATTAGCTTACCCCCTTTAATCTAGTATTGCGCCTGCCTAGAATAGTATTGTTAGGTGGGAGGGGGTAAGGTGAGCGTTTGGTGAGGGGTAAGGTGAGGTGTAAACTGGAACTCTGTGATTGCTGGAGAATCTTGAGCCGAGCCGTGTGCGCCGGCTAACATGCCGCGAGCTGTCGAGTGCAGTCGCGAGCACAAATCAGAGCTTTTTCTTCCTATTAGGCGCCTCAATGTTGACAGCTCCTCCTGTCGACTGTAACATCAATTTTCTGGCTTTTTGCGCAATTATGGCCTCGCCAGAAGATGCAGCCGTCTTCACCAATCCCATCATACCGGGCTTCAACCCAGACCCGACCATCTGCGTCGTTCCTGCGACAGTAAACAGCCCGGTGACATTTTTCCTGTCCACCTCGACCTTCGAGTACTTCCCAGGCTGCGCGATATACAAGTCCACAGACCTCATTAACTGGGACTTGATTGGCCACGCTCTCACGCGGCGAAGTCAGATCGAGATGCGAACCGTCGAGCCTGGCGCAGGTAGCTGGGCCAGTACGCTGCGGTATCGAGCTGAAGAGAGGCGGTGGTACCTTGCGAATGGACTGTTTCAGCGATATCGACCCACAACCGACGTGAGGCTCTCACCAGCATGCCGCCATTTCTTTCTGCAAGTTTGCTCATGTGATGACCCCAGGAACGGATTTTCCCACGCGGCTTCTACGTGTGGACGGACAACATCTGGGATGAGAATTCCTGGTCAGACCCCGTCTACTTTGACAATCCTGGTTTCGATCAAGACGTAAGTGAGATTGCACAAAGTATCCACTCCGTTACTGAATGAAAGACTAGTTCTTCTGGGATGACGACGGTAAAGTCTATCTCTCGACGACTGTGCGCATGGGGAAGCGCACGCCGGGATCGAAGTTAAAAGACTTCGCCATCCATATCTCGGAGATCGACATCAAGACTGGGAGAACTCTGACACCTCCGCGAGTTATCCGAGAATCCCCTCATGGCATCGCCGAGGGATCGCACATCATTCGAAGGGGCAAGTACTACTACCTTTTCACTGCTGAGGGCGGCACAGAAGCAGGCCACCAAGAATGGGTCCTCAGAAGCGAGAAAGGCCCATACGGTCCATGGGAGTCTCAAGGGAAGGCATTGTGGTATAACGGCCCCGATGAGGAGGTACAGCGCACCGGTCATTGTGACATCTTTGTGGACGGACAAGGGAGATGGTGGGCCGTGATGCTGGGTGTTCGTCCCGCCAAGTCTGAAGGCAGGTACATCGAGCCTCAGATGGGGCGCGAGACGTTTCTGGTCCGAGTCGATTGGGCAGATGACTGGCCCATCTTCAACCAGGGCCGCAACATCACCCTTCAAACAGTCGGGAGGGAGCCTGTATCGAAGGCCTCCGTTACAGACGCAGACGGATTCAAATGGAAAGCAGATTTGACTCGGTCGTCTCTCGAGATCGGCTGGTATCATAAGAGTATGTGAACTCTACCGGGAAAATTGAAGATCTCGCGACTGACGAAGGAAGACACGCCACTCAAACCTTGCCATAGCCTCATTGAGCGTCCCGGCTATCTGAGGCTTCACGGGAATTGCTACGACCTCAACAGCCCGGAATCTCCGGCGATGTTGCTGAGGAAGCAGTCATCCTATCACGAAAGCTTCAAGGCAAAGATGCTCTTCAAGCCAAGCCGAGCAGGTTATGAGTCTGGAGTCACCGTATGGTGGAGCCAGTACTCTTATGCCACAATAGGAATCGCCGCAGTGCAGAGGGAAGACGGGTCTGTCATTCCGGGCGTTGTCACAAGAGAGCCTACGGGCAAGATCAGTGGATCAAAGGTGAGGCCTTCCTAACCTATGACAGTCAAGAGACGTGCCTAACAAATCAAGGTCTCCCACCCGCTCTTGGAACCTGAGTCTCTTCGTGGGTCAGTTCTGGACTTGGACCAAGAGGTGCAGTTGACCATCATCGCAGACCCAACAAAATACGAGATGAATCTCACCGTCGGAGATGTGAAAATTGGAATCTCATTCACGTCAGATGCTTTGACGATATATCCACCTGTAGGGGGTGCCTTTTGCGGAGTCATGTTCGGTGTTTACTCGTTCGGTCAGAGCGAACCGGTTCTGGACCCTTCTGACTTCACAGACATAGCAATCTCGCAGACTAGAGCGGACTGACCTCGAGTGCCGGGGATTCGACAGTTCGAAGTGGTCCATAGTTGCAGCGCATTTCCTCGTGACGCTGCCCAGGCTATCCAAACTTCATTCCTAGAACATAGAACATACCGTCTTCGTTCTTTCATACTTGCAGGCTGTGGTTGTGGCCTAATAACTACAAGTCATTCGTGTGCAGCTAAACTTGTCTTTTTGCTCGACGGAATCAATAATTCGAACCAATGCTTCGGCGTCACGGGCGACAGCTTCAGGTTGGGGCAATTTCTCATTCCGGAGAACCACCCTAAGAGTCCGATGGATGGGAACCTGGTACTATAGAAGCAGCAACTAGAGCTCTTGCCCGCAAGTAGCAAGCAACTATAGCTATAGCAGGGAGGGTCTATAAGGTCCCCAGCTCCCTCTAGAATAGGGGAGGTAGCGCGGGACTTCTTAGCCAACCTAGTTGCTTTTATAGCCCCACTAGTAGGAGTCTTCCGCAGAGGCATCTAAGGGGTCTTAGTGTGCTGCTGCTTCTTCTAGGGGCTAGCGGGCTCCTTAACTAGTAATAACATTATTAGTAGTATTTAAGATAGTAGGGTAAGTAGCGACTTACCCTCCTCTTCTTCCTCCTCCTCCGCCTACCGCTCCGCATTAGCAGCAAGCTACACGTTAAGCGCGGCTTGCTACTCAGCAAGAGCGGCCAGCTGCTCCTTCTCCACCATATTAGCAGCTTTAGTCGCCTGCGCCTTAGCGATATAGGCGCAAAGCTCCTCCTCAGTCTCCTTATGCTTGGGGGCTATTATTAATATTATTATAATAATATATTATTATAATAATATATTATTAGTATTATAATATGAAGATAAGTATACGCACTAACTAATAAAGGCCGTAATAGATTTTTAAGCGCGCGAAAAATTAACTTATAGTTATTTATATATAGTGTTCTAAGCAGAAAAAGAGGGAAAGTCTAGAGGCTGCGCGCAACAAAGGGATATTTATACTTACGCCCTAAGGCCGCCTTTTTTAGGCAGTTAGCTGCTCTCCGCAGTAGTTAACTATTATTTAAAATAGTTAGCTGCTATTCTATTACTACTTTATACCTATATTATTATTAGCTAAGTTATATAATAGTAGTTATAAATGCTGTGAACGTCCTAAGGGATATCAAGGGGTTATTTTTTTGTTTGTTTCGCGCCTTTGGGGCCGTTTTGAATATAGTTATTTTATTTTTATATATATTTAAAAATAGTTGCAGCCGCGCGCGGAGCGTCGGGAGAATACAACAGCATCCGCAGGCGCAGCTGGGGGGTATTGTTGAACTGGGCGTACGCCGATGGGCGTATGCCGATTTGACCCGAAATCCGTCCCGACTGATAGCTGGATTGTGGGTACCTATATCTAGTAGAGATTTTGGTGGAGACCTTTGTACCTCAGAACTAACGAAATACACACACCGATTTTCACCTAATTGACGCGTAAAGGTCCGACAGGTATATCGCAATGCGCCACCACAGTACTAGCAGCCCTGCGTGGCTGTAGTAGCGTGTAGTGTGGCTACACGCTTATGTAAGCCACTCTGCTGCCTATTTCACTGCGCTTCGCGCGCAACTATCTCTAAATAAGACAGTTGCCTTCTATAACTCGCCCTTACCCCTACCTGCAGGCTCGTGACATATCTACTAAGAACTACCTAATTATATTATCATAGACCCTAGGCTGAATTTCGCTGCTAAAGCGTTTAAAATAACGCTAAATCTATAGCTATTATAGTTAAAGTTATACCTATTAAGGCTTATCACAGAATTAGCAAAACAGAGCAATACTATAGACCTCTTCAGCGCGCATTCACTATTATTCAATAAGAGCTACCCCACACCAAACTCAACCTAGTCCTTTAGATAGCTATTAAGGCTATTAATAAGACTACTAGCTCTAACAGCCTTACTCCAACTCTTCTCATCTTTAGCGCCTATCCACATATTAGCCACAACTCTCCTTTACTAGACGTTACAACCCATACTAGAGCTATTAAGGCTGTAATAGACAACTTACGCAAAGAGTATACTAAACATAAGGTTACTAACACGCTAGGCGCCCATAATAGGCTCAGCACTAATAAAGTTATCTTACTACTACTATAGTCTCTTATTTAGGTATATTTATACAAAAGATAAATAGTAGGGCCCCTATTATTTAATCGCTATTTCAGGTGAAATAGTTACTATCTAACTACCCCATAATAGCTAAGACTTCCTCTCCACTACTATCAAACCCATTTACATTAACCCCAGCCCTAAAGAAGACCCCGAGGACCACAATATAGCTACCCCCCACCGCCCCC
>JAXCEF010000713.1:0-19723 GCA_037178605.1 Colletotrichum euphorbiae | reverse complement strand
GAGCCCTTATAACTATATATCTAGAAGATAGCTTAAGCTTATTGGATAATAATTGCTAGTAAGTCTTTTTTATAACCTTTCTGCCTAATTATTAGGAAGCTATTACTAAAAGCACTCTTAGCTATAAGACTCTCTACTTCATAGTTTCTAAACGCCTCTAGAATAACTTAGAGATATACCCTAGCGCTAAGCAGAAAACTATATACTTTGTAGAGACCTCATAAAGCCCCCAAATAACTACTTGAAGGTTAGTAAGCTTAAGAAGCCGCTATAAGGTATATTCTAAGCTGCTATAAATAAGGAGATTACTAAACCTACTATAATAGATACCTAGCGTATCATTAACTAGGCTAAGGCATACTTAATGCCTCTACCTTTAAAATATGTATACTCCTATAAATTCTATAGTAATTACCTTAACTCCTATAAAGCGTATATCTGCGTCAGAGGAGATATATAAGATACCTCCTCTCTTAGTTCTATATATGTTGCCACGCTCGCAGCGCGAAGCCTGCACATATCAATAGCAATTACAGCCCAGTTCAACTATAAAATCCTATAATATAACGTTATAAACGCCTTCTTAAACGCAGATATTAACTCAAAGAGAGAGCTAGTTACTTACTACCTCCCAAATAGCTTTAAATAACGCAGGAAGCTTATTAAGATTAATAATGCCCTATATAGCCTTAAGAATATACCCCTTCTATAGTATAAGAAGTCTTCTTTAACTCTACATAAGCTAAGGCTCTCCCTATATAATAAAGAGCACTACTTATTTCAAGATAAGCATTATAGAGGCCTTATCCTATTCTATATTAATAACTTCCTTATTCTCTTTTCTTATAACTATAAGAAACAAGCTTAAGAGCTTATTAAAGCTATTAAGAAGTTATATAAAATTTGCAAACTAGGCCTTATTAAATAGTATTTCAGGCTATATATTATATATAACTAAGTAGCTAAAAGGATTTATCTAAATTATAATTAGTATATCTATACTATTACTAAGCGCTTTAAACTCTATAGTAATATTTACTCTACTACTCTACTACCTTTTACTAAATTTACTAAAAATAAAGGCGAAGCTATATTTATATAAGTTAAGAAGTACTAGTTGCTTATTAGAAGTATCCTATATACTATAATAATAGTATAGCTAGATATGGCCTTTACTATAGCCTAACTTTCCCGCTTTCTTATAAATCTAAGCGTATAGCACTTCGCTATAGTAAGATAGTAAATCTAATATCTCTATATTACCTGCTACCTCATAACATACTATAGCAGCTCTAGGGGTAATAAAAAAGAGACTCTACTACTTATCGCTAGTAATACCTCCTTTACTAATAATAATAAGACTTATAGGTCCTCCTAGGCCTTTATAATAATACTCTTTAGAAGCGTAATTTAATAGAAAGCAGCCAATTAAGTAACTATAGTAATATCTATAATAGAAGCAGAGCTCCTAAGTCTTAAATATATAGCTAAAGAGACTATAGCACTTTAGAGGCTATACTATAATATTGCTCTAGAACTTAGGGATATTTAGAAGGTCTATTATAGTAGTTAGTGAACTATCTAACTAGTAGTTAGAGGGAGAGAAAAGATATTAAGCTATCTATAGTATATTAATATTTAAAATATATAGCATTACCAAGAGCATATAAAGAGCACCTTTAAGATATTATATATATTTATAAACTAGATAATAGTAAATGAACTTACTAAGAACCTCTCCTAAGTAAAATTTAAATACTTCTAAGCGCTATTAAACCTTATAAACGCTTAGTATATTATTACTAAGATAGAAAAGAAGGTTTAAAGGGTGGAGATAAGCTCTATTTAGCTTAAAAGCTAGTAGATATTATTTATAGGGCTATAGCTCCCTCCATAAAGTAATTCTTATAGGTATACTAGCCTGCTACTCTATCTTCTAAACGCTAAAAGCAAAAGATATTCATACCTATAGGCGTATTTTCAATCATAGGAGCTCTCCTCTATATAAATAGCTGAAATAAGGCACTTAATTAGGGGGTTAGCAGCGCTAGTAGGTATATTAAAGATAGCTAAAAAGCTTACTAAGCGAGCACGCGCGCTAGTAATAATATTACTAAGTAGTATAATAGAGACTTACTAAAAAGAGCTACTACAAGGCAACTCTCTAATAATTAGCTTAGTTTAAATGATGCTACTAGTAGGTATTGCGGGAGCCTTAGAGTACTATAAAGATCTACCTAAAGCTAACTCTCTAATAGCGCCCTCTAGGCGTATAATAACCTCCTAGCTCTTCTCCTTCTCTTCTTATGCTACCTCTCCTCACCCCTCCTACTCCTCCTCCTCCTTCTCCTTCTCTAGAATAGTATAAAGAGTATAGTAATAAAAAGTAAATAGTATTATTAGCTTTATCCTAAATACCTAGGTACGCTTCACTCCTACTAATATACTTATAACTTAGTTATTCTTATGAAATACCTTATAATATAGCTTGTAGGTCTTAATAGTCGTAGTAGGTAGGAGCTTATAGCTTTAGCCGCATAAGTAGTCGTAGTAGCACTTATAAGTACTATAGAAGCAGTAACTAGAGCTCTTACCCGCAAGCAGCAAGCAACTATAGCTACAGCAGGGAGGGTCCATAAGGTCCCCAGCTCCCTCCAGAATAGGGGAGGCAGCGTGGGGCTTCTTAGCTAACCTAGTCGCTTTTGCAGCCCCACTAGCAGGGGTTTTCCACAGAGGCATCTAAGGGGTCTTAATATGCCACCGCTTCTTCTATAGGCTAGCAGGTTCCTCAACTAGTAATAATATTATTAGCAATATTTAAAATAGTAGGGTAAGTAGCAACTTACCCTCCTCTTCCTCCTCTAGCTCCGCCTGCTGCTCCGTATTAGCAGTAAGCTATACGTCAAGCGCGGCTTGCTACTTAGCAAGAGCAGCTAGCTGCTCCTTCTCCGCCTTCTTAGCGGCTTTAGTTGCCTACACCTTAGCAATATAGGCGCAAAGCTCCTCCTCAGTCTCCTTACGCTTAGAGGCTATTGTTATAATAATATATTAATAGTACTATAATAAGAGATAAGCATACATAATAACTAATAGAGCGCGCAATAGATTTTTGCGCGCGCGAAAAATTAACTTATAGTTATTTATATATAGTATTCTAAGCAGGAAAAGAGGGAAAGTCTAAAGGCTACGCGCAACGAAGGGATATTTATATTTACGCCCTAAGGCCACCTTTTTAAGTAATTAGCTACCCTCTATAGTAATTAACTATTATTTATAATAGTTAGCTACTATTCTACTACTCCTTTATACCTATATTATTATTAGCTAAGTTATATAATAGCAGTTGCAAACGCTACAAACCTCACAAGAGATATCAAGGAGTTATTTTTTATTTATTTTGCACCTTTAGGGCCGTTTTTAAATATAGTTATTTTATTTTTATATATACTTAAAGATAGTTGTAGCCGCGCGCGGAGCTTCGTGAGAATATAATAGCATATATAGGCGCAGCTGGGGGGTATATCGCAATATACCACCACAGTACTAGCAGCCCTACGTAGCTCCGCTGCAGCCATGCGTAGCTATAGTAGCACATAGTATAGCTACATATTTATATAAGCTACTCTGCTGCCTATTTCACTGCGCTTCGCGCGCAACTATCTCTAAATAAGACAGTTGCCTTCTACAACTCGCTCTTATGCCTACCTACAGGCTCATAACAATTAAGCTAGTTATATAAGTATCTCTATTGCTATTAATTTATAGAGGGGCTGCATGGAGTTAAGCCTTATAAGTAATAGCTTTTATATAGTTAAAGTCCTCTAGCTTCTAGGTATTATTTTAGATAATTATAATATATTAGGTATATATAGTAGGGGTATTCTTAGTAATTAGTTAGTTAGTAAGGTTATATAAGAGGAATCTTCATAAGAAGTTAATCTACATACTATTTACTTAGTCTGCTTCTCTAGCCTGCGCTAGTACATATTTAAATTGCGGGAGAAAGGCAGCAAAAGCCTCGCTCTACCTTATATAGAGATTAAATATATATGATGTTGCGCGCTACGTAATATCAGGGTTGAGGTATAAGCATTTAAGGTAGCATATAAAATCATCTAGGTTATATATATAGCTTAGTCTACTTATATTATAAAAGGTCTATATAACTTTTTGTGAAGTATTGCCTAAGTATAAATAAATATAGTAGAATATCCTATAGAGGGTCTTTAAAAACCTATTTATTTGGTGTAAGCTTATTATATATCTACGTACTCTATATGGGGTACTTTTTATAGCAGTCTAAATACTTTAGTGAATTAGGGAGGGGTTTCTAGCAGAAGTTTATAGGCTTAGCTGCAGCTACTAGCTCTCAAGCGGCAGTAGTTATACTCTCCGCAGTAAGTGTGGAGGTAGGTGCTCGGGCGCCGCTCTCTATAGCTTATATATACTACTTAAGCCTCATTAATATATTTTATATATTAGTGAGAACTACCTTTAAGCTTATTATAGGTACTACCTACTCTAGTGGGGTAGTTCCTTGCTCTAGCTAGGTAGCTACTAATTCTTTGCTTTCTATTATGTGGTATAATTAGTAAGGCGCTAGAATAATACTAGTTAAGTATAGATATATGAGAGGTATAGCCTGGGTTTATTTAATAAAGGGGTGCTATTAATTAGAAGTAATCTATACTAAGGAAAGAAGGTCCAAGTCTGCGGGCTTATGCGGTGCTTAAGCGGCTTTTGTGTGGTTGTGTGCGGCGGGTCTGTAGGGCCTCTCGCGTGCTTGCTATAACCGAAGTAGCGTAGCCCTAGTGGCTTAGAGGCGGGCAAAGCCCGGCTTGTAATAGATTAGTTAATTAAAGGACTTCAGGAAGAAGATATAGATAGAAAGTATAGATTATAAATAGGATAAGCTATGGATAGATTTTAGAATAAATTGAATTAAATCTATAAGTATATATAATAAGAATATTACTTTTCTTAGACTAGGTGCTATTATATAATATAAAATAGGTAACTCTAAGAGGTAGACCTCTATTTCTAGCCTTCTCTACCTATAGAATTAGTCTCTCTGGATATATTATACCTAGAGAGATCTTTATAGAGAGAGACCTTTTGCTTGCTATAAGCAGTTATTCTTCATTTATTCTATCGTTTATTACAGAGCTCGGCTCTTCACAAGACATATCTCCTATATATAGCTATAGGATACTTCATAAAGCACTCATAACCATGGCGCAGCATTCTTAGCATCCAGCCACGAGGTAAATTGGGTATAATAATATAATCACATCGCAGTAGACCTTTTTATTCTTCATTATCTTAGTTGACTTCACTTAATGTTCATTAAGCCATATTTGTGACGGCTAAATATCTAACACATTGATTTACTTTCTTTCAAATTCATACCACAGTATACCGCTTATGAATGAACAATACGTAATGTTTATATCTGAAGTGGCGCGCAGAAACCTTAGGGATTTTATAGTAACACTATGGATAAAGTTTATACTACCCCTACAGCGTTGCAACTTACAAGTAGACTGGAAAAGATCATCACAAAGGTGCTTTTGAGGACGTCAGAATTCTTTTTAGCGATGGTGCTATCTTTTACTGAACATTTGCCACGCTCATAACCAAGGCCGGTCAGATATCCAGACGGATGACTTGACCGCTGTATGTATTTCCATCGACCATGTTTCCCCCAGTGGTCACAAACAATGTACGGCTATCGTCTGAAATTGCAACTGAGGTTGGGCGATGAATGAATGGACTGTTGCCGCCGCCAGCGAGGATGGAGTACGTCCCATTGAGGAAAATCTGGCCTGCAGCATTCTGCGTCTGTGCCGCGTAGATGTTTCCAGACGGATCGATGACAAAGTCGTCCCAAGCATATCCATCCGACGCAACTGCTACTATCTCGACGTCACCAGCTCTATACCCGTCTTCTGTGATGCGTATACGACCGAAGCTTGTCCGGGCGGTATTGGTGAAATACGCAAAGCCGTTGGCGATTTTTATGCCGTTGATACCGATAGGGATGATGGCATTGGCGGGCGCAGCGAAGAGACTATCAGTGATGGCTACCTCCCACGCGCCGGTCTGAGTATCAATGCGGAAGATGCTGCCCAGTCGAGAGTCCGTAGCTAAGACGATGTGGGGGCTAGACGGGAGGGAAGCAAGGCCATTTAACATAACAGCTTCGGGAATCTTGGTGACCACGTTGACAGTCGGGCCTGAAGAGTCTTTACTGCTGAAGTCGACGGTGTAGACGGTCTCATCAGTGTAAGTGTAGTTGTTTCCACGAACACCTCCCAGGACAGCGAACTGGTCCTCGTCAATAGCCGCGATGCCGCCAATGGCCGTGGCGCCGGGTAGCCTAGTAATGAAGACGGCTTGCGGACTTTCAGATAGTGTGTCCAAGGTGTACAGACTTGCGTTGTCGAATGTGGTAAGAAGCAATTGTCCGTTGGATCGCAAAGCACTGTTCTCGATTGCAACGGCGTATTCAGTGAAGTTCCACAACTGCGACATCGCACCCGCCGCAGATGCGGAAGTACTAGATGCCAGAGCTGCCAGATAACCGGTAGTACGCATGGTGGTGGTGAGTCTCGGCAGTAGGTTTTGAACGTAGAGAAGGGGTCAGCTCCAGCAACTTTTCATCGCCCGGCGTCTCTATGCATATGTGTTTTTATACCGATTATGAGCAAGGAATCTCGAAGGCTGGACCATAGGTTACGTACTTGCAGATGACCATGCCCACAATAAAACTTGACTACATATTCCCGATTATGATACCTTGCCTGACCCTTGCGTGGTGGCTTGCCGACTTTTCTTCTTGGCTATCCGATTACTGCATTTGCCGGACGTGAATACTCCATCTAACGCTCTGAAAGGGAGCACGCTGCAAGCTCTGTCCCTCAATCAGGACTTCAACGCAATTGATACCTTTTGGTCACTATGCAAACAACACACATGCAGCGGATATTCGAACTATGAACTTCAAAGACTTTGACAAGGCAGCTATCTTGTCCATTTCGTTGGATGGGAACAGGTGATCTACTCAGCTCGGATCACCCCCACAAACCTAATGGTCGCCTATTACTCCGAACTCGGCTCGGTGGCCAGTGACAACGCTTGATGTAACCCCTGCTCTCAGCTTAATAATACGCGTCGGCGCTTTCTCACACCTGCAGGGCTTTCCGCCTTCCGTCGACGGTCTAGCGTACTCTACAGTGGGGTACCAAAAAAAACGGTAAGACCCATTTTCCCCAAATTTCACCCGGTTAACGGAAAACCACCCGGATTGCGCCGAAAGTCATAACTATGCCGAAAGCTGGCGAAAGGCGTTAAATTGCATAAATAGTACCTCAAGTAGTATATTTATTGTTTGATATATTCAGTATTTTATATACTAGCTATGCGCAGCTAGGATGGCTTGGATTCTGTTGACTATACTGTTGATGAGGCTATTGATTATAGACATAGAGATATCCTTCTAAATGTTAGTTAAAGCGTCTATAAGCTTATAAAGAGATTTCTCCAACTTGGGAGCTATAGATAGATAAGGATACTTCTTTATGATTCTTTCTTTTGGAAGTTTCTATATATTCTTAATAGGGTTGAGGTTAGGTAAATAGGGTAGCTAATCTAGTGTAGGGTAGCTCTTATCTCTTAGAAAAGAAGATGTGATCTTTCCTAAATAGATTGAGGTATTATCTTATATGAATATGTATTTAGGTTCCTAAATGGTTAGAAGATATTCCTTAAGTATCTTAATATAGATTTAGGGAGTAATACTACTGTAGGCAGCCTCTAGATTACTATGAACAGCTATAAAGTTACTCCTTATACTAAACTAAATAATATTTTAAAATATCTAGCTCTATTACTTACTTTAATAATAAGCTTAAATGTTTTTCTAGTAGCTATGAGGCCTAGTTATAAGGTTCTAGTTAGTAATAAGTATTGATAATAAGAAGTTAGAAATATATCTTTTAGGCGGAAAACCTACTCTCTTTAATAACTAGCTCCCTTGTTAATAGAAGACTTATTAGTAGTGAGAATAATATGCTAAAAAGCGCTATGTTTATTCTAGTGCTCATAGGGAAAGCGATATTATAATATAGCAGCCTCTTCGCTAAGATATAGGCGTATTGCTATGAGATAGTAGCTAATCTTCTACTTAATAAGGTATTACTATAGAGTAAATTTAGAGATATAAGGGTAATAAAGTTAAATAAGAGATAGGTTTGAGATAAAAAGGATTAAGAGTATTAAGTTAGAGAATCTGCTTTTTATAGCGATTATTTAGCTTAGGTAGCGCGCTATAGCTGGGCAAAGAGATACTGGTATCTTGAGCTCTATATCGCGAAATGACGCTATAGATGTGCCTCTTTGAAACTCCTTCCAGAAACGCGATACTGCTGACTTTTTGGCCTGTCTCCTATCTTGTGAAAATCCTCGACTGACGATGAGGTGTTGAATGCTTAGATTTATTTTTTAACTAGTTGCGTGGCAGCGTGGAGGGTATTGTGGGTTGTTAGGTTGTAGGTAGGAAGACGCGTTTGTGGGGTTTTTTTGCGTAACGCGATAAAATTACCGTTTTTTGGTACCCCACTGTATGTATGCACTGTAGGTAGGTTTGCCACTAGTGGGCCAAACCCAACACCAGTCAGGGCTTTGCAGACGCAGCGTGTCACGAGCTAAAGAGGCCCTGGTGGCCTGCGTCCCGGATGGTTTGGAGGTAGGAGGTAGTTTTAAGGGGGTTTTAAGGGAAGCTTATATAGCTAGGGAGGCACTAGGTAACCTCTAGATAAGTTGAGGGCCGCCGCAAGTTAGGATGAGGGGGCTAGAAATAAATATTGAACCCGAAATACCCCTATCTTTAACTAACTCCTTCACTCTACGCTATAGTAACTAATATATTTATCTCTCTTCCTATGTAATAGGGGTGCGGACTATTAGAGTAGTATAAAATAACAGTAAAATAGTACCCTATAGATTACCTAGAGGTAAGCCTTAGGATCCTAATAACTACGCGAATAGTAAGAGCTAAACATAAGATTAAATACTCTAAAACCCTAATAATAAAGATAATGATAATAAAGATAAGGATATTAGCAACCTACTAGAGGATAATATAAGTAAGACTAAGTTAGATATATAGATTGCAGAAGTAGAGAAGAAGCTTAGGATATAGTATAAGCAGAAGTACTTATATAGGTTAAATACAGGCTAAATATTAAACCTATTAAATAACTTTACCCCTACTTACCTAGAGGAATTGAGCACTCCTCTAACTAAGAAATATCGCACCAAGATATTTGAGAGATACCTCCTACCTTTAAAAATAAGGGGAGTACCTAGACTAACTATAATATATTTATATTTAATATTAAAGAGTAACCTTTGATAATCAAGATTATAGATGATATAGAGACGGTTCTATATATGACTAGATACCTAGAGGGAACTATAGTAAACGAATAGTTCTTAGACCTCACGAATATAATAATAAAACTAAACATATTACTTAGGCTAAAATATAAAAGTAGTTAGCTAACTGTGTAGCAGATAAAGGGGCCTAGATACTAAATACCTAGATATAATTTAAGGTAGCTTACTAAAAACCATAATAGTTCTACTAGAATTTTGTTACTTATTATAAAAATATTAAAGTAGAGAGCCCTTTCTAATTACTAGAGAAGATATAAGTTGCTGATATAGTATCTTAATTAGACTCTAAGATGTAATAATTTGTAATAGTAAATAGCCTACTACTAACCAGCCTTAAGCTAGATACCTAAGCAAGAAATACAGAGCTTATAGTAGCTATTATATAAGATACTAGGTAGAGACTAATCAACTAATAGGTATAAGGAGCATAACCCAGGGTTTATTCAACAAAGGGGTGCTATTAATTAGAAGTTATTCATACTAAGGAGAGAAGGCTTAAGTCTGCAGGTTTATATAGTACTTGAGCAGCTTTTATGTAGTTATATAGTGAGGCCGCAAGCCTTTATATACTTACTACAACTAAAGTAGTATAGCCCTAGTAGCTTAGAGGCGGGCGTAGCCCAGCCTGTAATAATACCCCCTCCGTAGGCCTGTGAGTAGTAATAGCATGTTTACTATTAATTAACTAGTAATAGGTAGCCTATATAGCACTCTTCTAACCTTTTTTACCTATTATTGTAATTCTACTCTTCTTCTCTCCTCTATTAACTATATAATAATAACTATTATAAGCCTCATTCTATAACGCTATACCCTCTTATAAAACTAATTACTAATTATCTACTAGTATTAACTAAATATATGCCCGCTAACTGCATTATACCTATAAGTCTATATACTTATGGCTCGCTCCTTCCTCTAACAATTTCAAAGCCCTCCCTTAAAGACGTAGCCCTCAAGGCCCTTCGCTTTATAAACCCTAGCGCCTCCCCGCCCTCAGTAAGGCTAATAAGTCGTATTTAAAGCGTAGCTCTATCATATCCGCTAGGAGTAGCAGTAATAATAACAACAATAATACTCCCGCACCTAGCCCCTATAGCACTAAGCATACTAGTAGCTCTCTTCCTGCTATATATAAACTATACTACTTAATACTTATAACTATTATTAACTCTATATAGACCCCCTCTAAGTAGTAAAAGGCTAGTATAGAGGAGAGTAAAGGTCCCACTTAGGAGGTAGTTTACCTACTCTATAGTATCTACTATGCTAATACAGACCTATTATCCTCTAAAGCTATATACTATAACTCCCTCAGTATATATTTCCCGCGCCCGCGCAGCTCTTAGTTCTACTAACTCCTAATAGATATCTATGATACCTATTACGCTAAGTATATTATAACGCGCGGCTGCAGTGGCTATATCCACATAAGTCCCCACACGCTTAGACGCTATAACGCCGCGCTAACCCGCCTATAGCTTAACGAGAAGGACGATAAAGATTATAAGGCCTAGGACGTTATTAGTATTACCTCCACTACTAACTTGGAGAATAACAATCTTATAAATACCGCCCTAACGCTATAACCTATATAGCTAATCTATCTATAGCTCCAGGAGTAGGTACGCCTCAGCTACACCCTCTAGTAGCGCTTACTTTATAAGAGGCGCACTATCCTTACTAATAAACAATAAGGAGGGAGGTAAAGAAGAAGGCTAAGAAGGAGGCTAAATGGGCCGCTACTGAGGCTGCCGCGCCCGCTCCCGCTAGCCCCACCGGCACCTCTGGCTTCCACGCTATCAACACGCCTCCTGCACCCATCGCGCCTAGCGCCCGCATCACACTCTCCCAGGCAGCTACTCTAATTAGCTTATTCTCCTCTATAGCTACTATTTTCAATAATATACATACCTTCCCAATCTTCCTCTCCACTATACTAACCTATTATTAGATCGCATAAAATAAATAGATAAAAGAAATAGCTCTCCGCACATCCTTACTGCAATTAGTTCACCCTTAGCTAAAAGCTATAATTAAGCTTACTTACTACTAATTATACCCTTTTTTTATTCCTTATAATATACTAATTTATAATAATTATATAGCTTACTAGATATATAGCGTTACTATTATTCTCTTTTACTAACTTATACCTATATCTAAACTTATTTATAGTAGCTATTTCGCAGAGCTCTTTAAGAGGCTCCTATATAAGCTATTAATAGCTATCCCACTTTATAAGTACCTCACAGCGCCTATTACGCCTAATTAACTTCTACTAAGCAGCTAAAATAGCATCTACTTACTACTCTTCAATACTATTCTCCTCTAGTATTAGTAGTAGCTATATATTACTATATACCTACCTAAGCAGCAGGTCGTCCGCAGCCCTCCACAGCAAACTGGTATAAAAGCTTAAATATATATAGCTCAGAATATTAAGCTTAATAATCATAAGTATTATTACTTCTACTACTCTATACTTATAGTATAGCTAATCTAATTCTTTATAGGGGTATAGGGTCTTATAACTTATAATAAATAGCTATACTTTATTCCTAACTTTAAAACGATCCGCTAGCTTATAGTAGCTATTTATAGACCTCTCTATAGCTTACTAGGCAGTAGCAATCACAGCCTACGCTATTTATATCAATTGCTCCAGTTTCTCAATAAACCTTTGGGCAGCAACTTCACAGCTATATATCACAGCTAGAATAGACTCCACAACCGCAATCAAGTTAACATTATAGCTATACTTAAGAAAGAACAGACTCATACCAATAGCAGCAGCATCATAATTATTTAGCATAAGCTAGACTAATAGCAAGTAGTGGGATGGGACAGGATGGCTTAGCCGATCAGTCAGCAGAGCAGCAGGCCCACTGCCTGAGGGTTCTAAAAGCAGCAGACTGCGATACAGAGGAAGGATGCTTCCAGAAGGCTTTTCTATCATTATCATCCATAGTCTTTTTGGCCTCAAGAGGCATCATACCTTAATAATCCTATATATAATTTCCGCGATATCCCTTTCGTTTTAAGCTAAATTCTTCCTATTCTTTCTGATTAAATCTGCGAATCGCTACGCGCATCTTTTGAGCCTACTTTTATTATTCCTATCCTTTTGTGGGTAGTATTATATTATTTGCTATCTTTCTAGTCCCTATTAGACCCCTGATCTTATCAATAGTACTTAGAGGCGGATCTCTTTGCTCTTTGCCATAACCCTCAAAGGTTTCCAAGAGAGTAGGGTGCCTTTGTCGCGTCCGGACGTCCCGCCGTTATAATACATACCAACACATACTTACTCCTTTCTAGACAATTGCGATATCTAGCTGCTACGAAGAAATAAAGAAGCAATAATAGAATATATAAATAAGAGCTAGATAGAGGAGAATAGGCGATTTATAGACCTATTAGCCTATAGAGGGATTACTATAGCTAAGCGTTCTTTTGAAAAGTTAATAGGAATTATGAAGACCCTGAAATCCTCTCTTCTTTTGGTATTATAGCTAGAACTAACTGTTTTTTTTCTTTTTCCTCTCTTATATCCCTCCCTCTTTCTTAATTACTCTTATCTACTACTAGTCCTTTTAATTAGTCCATTATAGCTAAGATAGCTAAATAGCTATAAATAAAACTAATATAGGAGAAACAGTAGTCTTACTAAGCTAATAAGTAAAGCAATATTAACTAGATTAATAAAAGAATATTAATAAACCTATTTTAATATCGCTTAAAGTACTAAGAGCAAGTATACTAATATATAAAGTATTTTCATATAGTAAGCTATAAGATCTTATAATAGGAGCCTCACTAGGGAAGACTTTCCTAATTTAAATATTAAGACTTTGAGTGGGATTACTACTAAGGTAGTAGGACTAAGGCCACAAAGCCTTTCTATATTTATTTATATTCCTTTCCTTTTTTATTACCTTTTATTTTATTATCCAGAAGACCTACTATTACCCCCTTCACCTTTAAAAATATTAGGAAATCATATTAATCTATTTACCCAGTAGTATCTGACGGAGATTTAATAAATAATTATATAATAATACTTGATTATAATTAACCTAGTATTTATAGACCTATGAAAAATATATCTGCCTCTTATTCTAGTAACCCGGATACTAAGTCCTCTTCTAGTAAAGGGAAGCAGCCTGAAGAATAGTTTCTAGGCCCTTTATTTAGTAACATATAATCTCAAGCTTTAAATGAACTAGTCTCTGAGGATAGTAAGGATAGGCCTGTAAATCGCAACTTAGGGCCTAACCTAGCCTCCTCAAGCCCTTTTAGTATATTAATAAGGGGTTATACTAATTAGGACTTTATTATTCTAATAGATATCCTTATGAAGCGTCCTATAATTACTACGATGACTCCCTATTTAACTAGAGCGCTTAAGTTTATTGGAACTAATATCTTAGACTTCTTTATAGAGTATGAGAGCCTTTTAAAGCTATGTTATAAGGTTGATGAGGATATAGAGAATAAAGTTTATATATATAGTTCTACTAACTATAGAGATATAGTGTGATTATATGTTAATAAAGCTAAGACCTGGGCTGAAGCTAAAGAGAAACTTATTTACTAATTTGGATTTATAGACCTAAAGACTTAATAGGATCTAAATGAGGACCTCAGAAACCTTATTATAGGACCTCATATTAAAGATAATAATCCTTCCCTAGTTATAGCCTTAATTACTACTATTTGCTAGCTTTATTAGTATGCTATCTAGTGAGGATATCTAGATCTCGCTAATGCTAAGCTTATTTGGGTTGCTTACTATTGCTTTTCTATGAGGGCTATAAAAGCTGTGGCTTGAGAGTTAGGCTATAAGCCTACTGAAGTTATTTTAAAGTAGTGGATAGTAGTTGAAAATGCCCTTGTTAGATAGTATACTACTTAATAAGAGCTTTAGTAGTTATTAGGCCTTATTGAACCTGAGCCTATAATAACCTTGCTTATCCCTTTGAAGATGATTTTAACTAGGTTAAAGATAAAGACTAAGGAGCCTTTAGTAGCCTAAATAATAAGCTCTATTATTAACTCCCTAGTAGAAAGCTTTAGAACCCTTAATATTAATAGGGCTAACTATTAAATAGATATTCTAGCCCTTATTAGAAGAGTTACTAGTTAAGGGGATATTATTTTTAACCTGAATGCTATAGAGGCTACTGATGCATATAATTAATAATCTTAAGACAATTCGCAAACCCAATATTAATAGCAATCCTACTAGTATAGTCAGAGTCAAGGCTTTTAAGGAGGCTATTAAGGTAGTTATTAATAAGGCCAAGATTTCAGGGAAAGAGGCAGAGGCGGCTACTGCAGTAGGTATTGAGGTGGCTACTAAGGTAGCTACTAGCAGTTAGATAGCACCCAAAGATATAATTTCTTCTAGGCTACTAGATGCTATTGGTTTTGTAGCGCTATTAATTATATTGTTAGTACCTGCATTAAAGCTCTTATAGCAAGCTAAAACGGGATTTACTATTATATAGCACCTTATTACTATATTAGAACCCTCGACTCCCCAGCTAAAGTTGAGAGTAGTATTATTAATAAGGGTTAAAACGTGAAGTTAATAAATAGATAGATAGTTTTTAAGTATATTTTAATTAATAAAGAATCTTACCTAAGTTGCGCTATAGCAGTAAGCAGACTAGCGTTGAAGTAGTAGCCCTATTTACTGGAAGAAGTTGCTCGTATTATTAATTACAATAGGGCGCAGTCTAGTTAGCCTATCAGGCCTATAAATTAAGGAAAGACAGCTATATAATTATGCGATTTTATTAACGCTACTCTCTTTAGCTTTAAGCCAAAGTGCTAGTTTATTAACCTAGTAGAGGATATTATAGTAGTAGAAAGGTTAAGGCCTTTAAGCTATTATATTAAACCCTATAACACTTATATCTAATAAGCCTTATAATTAGTAGACCTACTAATAGTTTAGGACCCTCCTATCCGCATTGATAGCAGGGTAAAAGAGCTATTTAATGATGAAGATAATGATGTTGCCCTTCTGGATGCTACTGAAGAACTAGCTGAAGACTAAGCTCCTGCTGAGATAGGGGAGATAGAAGATAAGCCCTTGATTAAAACACTAATGCTTAAAACAGCTGCGCATTTGCTATGGAACTATATAGCAAAAGGTTAAATAGGAAGGTTGCGGTTCCTGAAGCCTTCCTGCGCAAAAACTGGCTCGATTGGGACAAGACTATCTATAATGCTACTAAAGCTATAATTAATAAGTATGAAGATAAATATAATATAAAGGCTTATGACGTCTTTATCTTAGTAGATACGTTACTTATTAACTAGTTTAATAAGACTAGATCTAGTACTAAAGAATTATAGGAATAAATAAATTATTAGAATAAGGATAGAGCCTCTATAAAAAAGCTCACCTTATTTATAACTACTATTAAGGCTTTAGGTAGGTATTTATAGACTAAGTATATAGACTTTAATATCTAAACTATTGACCCTATCTTTAAAATAAATACTATTACAGAAGAATGGGATACTAAACTGCTCCTATTACTAAGATAGATTATAGTTCTCAATTTTATTATAACCTATTAGTAGATTATAATTACCTTATATAGGTCTGGGAATTTCCTAATTAGAGGTATTATAGATAGTAGCTTAGCTATTAACCTTATTAGCAAAAGTTATATTTAATAACTAGGCCTATGGGATAATATAATTAAGATTAATATAGGCATAAGAGGGATTACTAATAAAGAATAAAGAAGTTAATTTGCAGGTATAATTATAGATAATATCAATATTAGCGATAGCCGAGTCCAAGATATTAGCTTCTTTATTTTCCCTGAGAACTCCTATAATAAGGATCTTATATTTAGGGCCCCTTTTATCCTAAAGACCAGAATAGTCTTAGACTACGTATAGAACTAGATAGTTAGAGTCCTTTAGTCTGGGAATATTAAGATTAATATTCTACTATCCTTTTATACTAGAGATTTAACTACTTGCTTTCTAGAGATTATTACTAAAATAGATTAATTTGTTTTATCCTAGCGCTAACGCGCCCTCATATCCCCCTAGTTATCCCTTTATTTAAAAAGCTAGAAGCTATTACTAAAAGACCCGTTATAGTAGCAGGCTTAGAGTTTATAGGGGAATCTAAGAGGGGTGAAGTTAAAATTAAAGAAGAGCTAGATATAACGCCGAATTCAATTAGAGCCTACAAAAATATTAAAGCAATATAACAAAGGGTTAACCCCAACGATATACTAGAAGATATATAATAATAACTATTACTAGATAAAGAGGTTGTTGCAGTTTTTAAAGAATTTAGTAGTATTTTTAATAAGATTATAGAAATTATGATTCAATACGAAGTCACCCTTAAACTAGATATTATTTATGATACAATCATAAGCACTAGACGCACAAGGGAGTATAGGGACTGCAGCCCTAATTATAAATACTGCATTTGCAGGCCTATAAAGAAGACAGATAAGAGAATGAGGTAGAGGGAAAGGCGCAAAGGACTTCATCAGCACGGACTTAAAACTATTGCCTCAACAGATACTATCCTGCTTAGTAGCAACCCTTTTGACTCTTTTAAGGTAGTTAAACCAAATCTCAACCTACAGAAGATATTAGTACTCTATATAAGATAAAGGACAAGAAGGTGTAACTAGTAGATAATGCTATATTAGATAGCTTAATACTAGATAGGGACCTAGAGTGGAAGCTAAAGGTATAGTTAAGGGCTAAAAAGACTATAGTTATGGACCTAAATGCCCTATTCGCAGGCCTATATACGCTAAAGCTTTTAATAATTAAAGCTGGATCATGACTTATAAAAGCCTGACTAGAAGCAGTACTTAAGACTATTGACTATTTACTACTAAATAAAAAGAAGCTCCTCGCTGCGATTCTAGATATAAGGGAAAAGGCTCTAGCCTGGGAATTTAATTACTATAGCTCTATCCACCCTTCTGTTGCCCCTCTATAGATGATTTGAACTATGCCTCATAAAGCCTGGCAAGCAAAGGGAATCCCTATTCTAAAGGGATTAGAAAGGGATATTATTACTATCTTAAAGGATAGACTTAATAAGGGAATCCTAGAAGGAAGTTATATATTCTACTATAACGCTTTCTTTCTTATATATAAAAAGGACTTCAATATGAGGATAATTAATTTAGTAACTAAGTTGAATAGTATTATGATTTGAGATGCAGCTTTACTACCTTTAGTAGATAAGTTTTTAGAAGACTTTTTAATGTGTTAACTATTATCCCTATTGGATTTTTTCTTAAGTTATAATTAAGTCCCCCTTAATATTAAAAGCAGAGATATAACAATATTTGCGTTACTAATCGGCTTACTATAGATATGCACCCTTCCTCAAGGAGCTACGAATTTAGTTGTATAGTTCATAAGAATTATGATTAGGATCCTATATAATCTTATATCCCACTACTATAAAGCGTTCCTAGATAATATTGCAATTAAAGGGCTAACTTCTAGATATAATAATTAAGAGGTTTAGCTTTATCTAGGTATTTATAGATTTATTTGGGAATATTTAAAGAATATAGATAATATGCTTATTAATTTGGAGCTAGCAGAGTGTATAGTAGCTAAAGTTAAGTTATAATAAGCTTAAGAAGCAGTAATAATTATTAGCTATATTTATGGCATTAATGGATATTATCTAGAGGAAGTAAAGATAATTAAGATCTATAAATAGGTTACTTATGCTAACTTAATAGAAGTGAGGGCTTTCTTAGGCATTATAATATTTTATAGATATTAGGTAAGAGATTACTCTATAATTACTAAGCCTCTTATTAATCTTTTGAGAAAAGATGTCAGCTTTAACTGGGGCGAAGAGCAAAAGACTGCTATAGATATACTAAAGACTAAGCTTATATTAGCCCCCATCCTAATCTCTATTAATTATACTAAAGGAAGCAGCAATATCTATCTTACTATTAATACTAGCAATTCAGGTTAAGGGGGAGTTCTTAGTTAATTTCTTAATTATCAACATGTAGTCTCTCGTCTTAAGAGTAGCATCTAGTCAGGACCTAAACTAACTTATAATACTAGCAAAAAGGAGCTTTAGGGAGTTTTAAAGGCTTTAAAGAGGGTATACAACTATTTATATAAACAACACTTTATTCTAGAAATAGATACCCAGACGCTAGTAGTATAACTCAATAGGGCTGCTACTAACCTTCTAGGAGCCTTAGTGATTTAATAGATTACTTAGATTTAGATATTCAACTTTAAGGTTCGATATATTTGCAGCACTTAAAATATAGCTACAAACGGGTTATCTTAAAAGCTTAGAGGACCTTCTAATAATAATAAGGAAAAGGTAGAAGGGGAAATTAACTCCTAGATCGATTTATAGATCTTCTTTGCGGATATTGAAGCTATCTCTTTCTTTAAGTAAGCTTAATACTATAGGGATATAGAATATATAGAAGAGGTTATAGCAGGAGATATTGAATAGGTTATTAATAATATAATATTGATCCTAGACTTTTTGTTGGATAATTTGTAGACCTATTCTTTGCGTTTGCGCTAAATTGCGTACTATTCCATAATATAGAGAAGACCGCTAGGAGTTGACCTAATTAATACTATACCTTTAAGTTAAATACGTTGGATTATTATATTTGGGACTGCTTGTTGTTTACTAGGCTAATAAATTAAAAGCTAATCCCTAGAAGAGTGGTTGATAATATGGAGATGCGTAAGATGCTTATTGCAAGAGCCTATGATGAGAGTGGCTATTGAGGAGCACTATCTGTATTAAAGAGACTTTTAGATCGCTATATATAGCCTGGGATACATAATGAGGTCAAGTAAGCTATCTAAAGCTGCCTAGACTATTAGAAGAGAAGAGCATGCTAAATAGATAGTAAGAGGACCTATATACCGCCTAAGGAATTACTATTCATAAGACTTTCACTTAATATATAGAAGGTGGGTAAGTAGAACTTAGTTGAGTCTTGAGACCTTTTGAGTGGATAGCCTGAAGCCTAATAGGTTAGAAGGGCTATAT
Organism: Colletotrichum euphorbiae; assembly: GCA_037178605.1. Lineage (NCBI taxonomy): Eukaryota > Fungi > Ascomycota > Sordariomycetes > Glomerellales > Glomerellaceae > Colletotrichum > Colletotrichum euphorbiae. Next base: position 195 of record JAXCEF010000713.1, on the reverse strand, counting down.
TAGCTGCTATTATGAAGTTCCTTTGGGAAGAAGTTGTTTATTACTATAGCTTATATAGAGAATTAATTATAAATAGGTGACCTAAAAATAAGGATATTATTAAGAAGTTTAATAAGAAGTATAGTATAAGAAGGAGGGTAACTTCAGCCTATAACCCTAGGGCTAATAGAGTAATTAAGTCTAGATATAAGCCTA
>JAXCEF010000712.1:0-19822 GCA_037178605.1 Colletotrichum euphorbiae | reverse complement strand
GCTCCTTAAATACCTTATCTTAGTCCCTCCTCTAGCGGAATACTATATCTTTCTTAGTAAGCTGCATTAGTAGCTTAATAATCTCTCTATAACTAGATATAAATATACTATAGTTGTTAGCGAACCCCAGGACCCCTCTAGGTAAGGTGGGGAGTAGCTACTTAGTAATCGCCTAGAGCTTCTCAGGATTATAAGAGAGGCCCTTCCCTACTATTTATGATAAACCCCATATACTTAACTTTTTTAACTAAGAACTTATACTTTATAGGATTAAGGTTAAGTCTAGTTACTACTAGCCTCTAGAGGACCTCCTAGACCTTCTTCTTATAGTCCTCTTTTATCTTATCTAAGTAGATTAGTATATTATATATATAGGCTATAATAAAGTTATTTAAAAAGTCTTATAGTATATTATTAATATATTATTAAAAGCTAGTAGGGGCGCTAGTTAGGCTAAAGGGGTATACTACCTACTTAAATAGGCTATACTAAGTATAGAACGCTATTCTCTCCTAGTACCCCTCTATAATCTGCAGCTTATACAAAGTAGCTACTATATCTAACTTCATTTACTATTTAGCTATACTAATATAGTATAATATCTTAGAGATTAATAGTAGGGGGTATTAGTTCTTCTTAGTAATTGCATTTAGAGCCCTATGGTTAATATAGAAGTAAATACCTCCGCCTAGCTTCTTTATAAAGAGCACTAGGGCACTAGCTAGTAAGCTACTAGCTTAAATAAACCCCTTATCTAGGAGGTTCTATAGAGTATCCCTAAGTAGTGGTAGTTCCTCCCGCGATATACTATAGAGGGGTCCCTAAGAGAGTATTAGTTCCCTCCTATCTAGGGTAGGGATAAGATTAATCTAGTAGTTTGCCCCAGGCTAGCTAGGGGGAAATAAGTAAGCCTTATCTAGGTTAAATAAGCTAGGGAACTCCTCTAGGATCTAGGCTAGTACCCTAAATTATTAATCCTCCTTTAGCTTTAAGTTAAGGGCCTTCTTAATATCTACTAAGCTAACTGCCTAAACTTATACTTCTATAGCGCCTCCCTAATGCTTACTCCGCCTCCTCACTCGGCGTTAATAGATTGCGCAGTATCTAGGAATCTTATAGCTCTTATCTCTATCATAAGGAGTAATTCTTCCTACTCCTTTAGGTATAGCCTAATATAGCCCTAGCTATAGCGCAATTTGTAGGCTGCAGTATTATATATAACCTTATTTTGCTCTATCTATAACTATCTCAACAGGATCTCTAGGTTAAGGCCTTCTACTATATATATAAATACGCGCTAGATATAGCTACTTATCTCTAAACTAAAAGCTGTTATACCTAGAGTATTACTTATTAAGAAACTACTAAGGGTATACCCCCTTATAAGCTGCTGCTTCTTCTTAATATATAGAAGGTAGAGGTATTAGCTAGAGACTAGCCAATTATTATATAGGTATTACTACTAGTATTAACTAGGGCGTAAGCTAGATATCCTTTATTAACTCTAACTTATATAATAGTAGGTCTACTATCTACTAGCTACTCTATTTTATATTATTCCTAACCTAATATCTCCTTCTTAGGAGGCTCTAGGGCCTGATGTTACTCGAGAGTTAGTCTTTTCCTAACTCTTTATTATTCTTAGAGGAGTATATCTCTACCTAGTAGTCCTCCTCCTCCTCTCAGCTAGCGGAATTAACCTTTAGGGCCCTAACTTTAGCGACTTTTAGTAGCTAGTCGTCTTTTATAGGGTAGCGCTATATAATATAGCCCTTAACCCTATAGGTATAATAGGTGCGGGTATCCTTAGGGCGGGCGTCCTTGTTCTTTTGCTGCTGGGGACGTACTGAGTGGGCATTAGAGGATAGTTCTAAGTCCCTTTGGGGGCGGCGTTCCTCCTTTACCCTCAAGACGCATACCACTCTAGTTATATAGATATCTCTATTAGTATCCTTAGCTACTAACTTTCTAGTAGGGCGCTTAGGAGTAGCTAAGAGCCTTCTAGTATTTAACCTTTTAGGTAATATTTCAAAATCTTAAGAGCTACCTTGTATAATTAGTAAGTAAGTTAATAATAATTAACTAGTTCTTTAGCTTAAGAGTAAGAGTAGCCTCTAGGAGGGATATCTAGACCTAATTAGGCTAGCTACTACCCCCCGCATTTACTAGAGTCTGCTTAAATCTTAGTAAAAAGGCTGAGAGGAACTTTATCTCTCTCTACTAGAGGGTCTATAATTAGGCTACTACTTAAGCCTATAGATTATAATTCTTCTAGGTTTAGTTAAAGTAGGCTATAAATTCCTTAAGGTTGTATTTTTCTCCCTTACTACCTACTATATAAAAAGTAGAGACTACTATTTAGGGGTTAGTATCTAAGTATAAGTTAATAATATACTACACCTCTCTATCTATAGGGTAGAAGACCTAATTAATTATAATAATATATTTTATTTCTAACGCTTATAAGGTATATTATCTCTACTAACCTAGGAACTTTAGGAGTAAAGCTAGTAGCTTCTAGGTTACTATACCAGGCATCACTAGTAATCTACTAGTAGTAGTTATCTAGGGGGTATAGCTAATCACTAGGTACTGTTAGCACAGGAGATGTCTTCTTATAAAATAAGAAGTAGAACAAAGAGGTAGAATACGTACAAGGATATTTCAAAAGAAAAAATAAGTACATATACCATAAAAGTCCTAGAAAACAACTTGATATTCAGATAGAGAAAAAATATAGATACCGAGAAATGTATATTTTGTCTGTGTATCTTCAAAATCTAAAGCGCTAAAAGGCGGGGAAAAAGTCGATATATATAAACTGCAGTTTTCACAAGACTTCGCAGTAGTACGTACTTTAACGCGTAACTAGTATGTACTTTATGACGCGTACGCGCTTACTGAGTGTAGGTGCTTACTAAGTATGAATCCTATAGGATTCTAAATCCTTCAGGATTATTAATCCCATGGAATTTAGAATTTCTCTAAATCCTATAGAATTCTAAATCCTTTAGGATTATAAGTCCTGTGGAATTTTGCACGCGCAGCATCTGAACCTTTTCTTCTTTCAACTTCATATTTAGAATATTTCTACCCCTATCCGAATAGTATAACAATATACACTATTCGAAGCGTACATAAGAGGAAAATTCAAATATAACCTCTGTTTTACTATATCCGTAATAATTATAGAGTCATAGTGAGTTAAAGCTATAAGAGTAAAAGTCATATACTTTACTATATTTCCTATAGTTACTCCTCTTTGGCTCCTATACTTATTGATAGAGGTAGTTTAATATTGTTACTAAGTTAGCGCGCAATAGCTTACCTTAGCCGTCAGCTATTAGGTTATTAACTATCTCAGCAACTAGTAAGGAGTAGCGCTTAACCTATCTCTCATTATCATAATAGTAAGCTTTAAGTATATAAAAGGCTAGACCTAAGTCTATGCAATAAGAGGTGGTATAATACTATTCAATCAAAGCTAAAGAGGAAAAGAGAAAGTTTTCTGTTTCAGCAAGGTTATGCTAGGTTTGTGGGTAGCTACTAGGTGGCCCTAAGGGCGGTGAATCTGGGCAGGAGCCCAGATAGTTCTAATCGGGCGTAGCCCGTAACATTAACTTTATAATTACTCTTACTAGTACTCTCAGCTTTATTTTATATTATAAACTCTTTATGAAAACTATAACTAATTACTATAGTCCTTAAACCCTGAGATTTGTTTAGTAATTGTCGCGATGCGGCACCACAGTACTGGCAGCCCTGCGTGGCTCCGCCGCAGCCCTGCGTGGCTGTGGTGGCGTGCAGCGTGGCTACACGCTTACGTAAGCCACTCTGCTGCCTATTTCACTGCGCCTCGCGCGCAACTATCTCTGAATAAGACAGTTGCCTTCTACAACTCGCCCTTACCCCTACCTGCAGGCTCGTGACAGTAATACAGCCTCGTAAGACTATATTATTATTCTAGTATTATCCCTTACCTTTTATTAGTAGAACCCTACTGTCGCATAGCTGACTATAATACTGATAGGTTGTAATATATATTGCCTTTGGATATTTCTCAGCCCCTGAATTTTATTAAAAGTAAGTGATATACTATGCAGGTATATCTAGAGGTATTAAGATACTTATTCTTATAGAAACAGGATAGCTATACTATAGTTACTTACAACTATAGTTATCTATACCTATAGTTAGAGGAATAACCCTATAGAGGAAGAGTTATTCTAGACCTAAAGTAGATTATATAACCTAGGTAGCATTAGTAGGTATAAGTATTATATAGAGGTACCAATAATATACCCCCCAGGATATAATAGAAGCTAGGAAAGCTACCTAGCTATACAGCTATAATTTACACCTATATACAAACCTATTCGGAAGGAGTTTATCTTGGATAGGAAACTAGTAATTTCCCGGTAACACGACAAAGTCTCGGAAGTTGAGGGCGACGTTGCGGATTCGAATGAGTACCTCATATGATGAAGGTGAAGGCACAGGTTCAGTGCCAGCCTTGAGATCGTGGATGGACGTAAGACGAGTCAAACGGTAGACTTGCCGAGTCGCGATTGTTGGATATGCGGAAAAACTCTGGTTGAAATGCAATCCTTTCGTCGAAAATGTCATAGATATGCGGTCTCAGCAACAGCGTGTCCATGTTGTTTGAAGGTCAGCGAATTCTGCAATATTTGAATTGGAATTTCTCCATCCCAAAAAGAAGTAATATGCGAGATCGTCAGAGTCAATTTTTCGGCAGCCGATGGAGTAGGGCAAAATACTTACAGGTTCTACGATATGAAGCTTTTGGAGAATTTCTCAGCAGCATAGTGACTACTGTCTAACCACCCTGTCTTCAAGTTCTGTCGGACTGGTCGGGTCGGATTAATCAACGAGCACAGTTGACGTCATTATGTATAACATGGCCTTTTTGTGACAAATTGTAGTGACGAATTGTAGACAACTTGCGTTGAAGCTCGGCGAGGCAATTGCGGGCGACATTGCCTGTCGCGGGCCTCCGTCCATCATCTAACATCGGGATGTCTCAGTCAAAGCTTTGCGCGTTTGATTAGAACTACCTGTCGGCTTAACCTGTTCAAGGGCTCCGCCAGGGTTGAGCTCATCACACGAGCCATCAGCAATTGAATTGGAAACGTCCACGACAAAGAAACAGACTTTTGTTCACATTTACGATTACAAACAACATTGTAGCTGTAGTAAACTCGCCATCAGCTTGGAGACGATCAAGGCAGCATAAAGGTCTAGCGCCCCATGGCGAGGATCTAGTAAGAAATTCCGGTAGGGAAATCTAGATATATGAAAGCGCGAGCACTTCGCAAGCAGCTTCCTTTTTAACAACGACTCAGAGACACTCAATCGGGCTGAATAGGAACCGTGGTGTTCAAGTGAGAAACAAGTGTCATATTTACAGAAGCTAATTATCTACGGATGAAAGAACCTTAAAGATCAAATACGTGATTAAAAGAATGACATGTAGTTCCCTCAGAGAAATATGAGACCGAGCGAGTTGGGTATAGTGTTTGAAAGTTGCGCATCGTATTATGCAGCTGTCGATTCCACCTCGACTTCAAGGCCGTTGTGACAGGTCTTTGCTGACTGCTATGCAGTCTAGGGTAGGGCGGCCTGAACCTTGTAGACAGAAAGGTGGTCCTTGGCGCCGCACACCTTGGTAGAGTCGCCGGTGCATTTCATATAGCATTCAGTCGAGGCTGCAGCATTTCCTCCAAGCTGGTTGCCGCAGAAGCACTCCCTGCCAAACTCGAGGCCGAAGTACTCGAATTCCTTGCCACCACACAGGTTGGCACACATAGAAGGAGTCATGTTGTTGTCGTCGGCGAAGTGTTCGGCGGACAAAGCACGGTTGCTGACATCGTCAGAGTTGCACTGCAAGTACTGGTAGTTGCCTGCCGTGTTGCTAGTGGTGTCGGCGGTCGGGGTCGTGGACGACTCGTAGAGACTGAGACGGTCCTCGGCACCGCACAGAGTAGTGCCATCGCCCCAGCAAGGAGTGTTGCATTCAGATTCAGGAACCGCAGCAGACTCGATAGCTGAGGAGGGAGCATTAGCGCAGTAGCATTCTCTGCCGTTCTCGACACCGAAGTACTTGTAGTTGCTGCAGTAGGCGGCGCACTTGGTCGCGGTCATATCGTCGGTAGCGAGGCGGTCTCCAGTCTCCAAGAAGCGAACGCTCTGCGTGTCCTTGACGCAATGCTTGTACTCAGCTCCGGTAACGGATGCGACTTGGGGTGTCTCCAGGGCGTAGATGCTGAGACGACCACCCTCGCCGCAGAAGCTCTTGATGTCACCAGAGCAGGGCTTGGTGCAATCGGTTTCAGGGGCCCAGTGACCGCCGCGGATGAAGTTTCCACAGAAGCATTCCCGACTCCATTCAAGGCCGGCAAAATGGAATCCTCTTCCGGCGCATTCAGCGACGCAGTCGTAGGGTCTCAAGGTGTCGGAGGAATAGTCGTATCCACCCAATGCGCGGCCTCCGTCGCCCTCGGTGTGGCATCCCTGGTAGAACATGTTGTGTTCTGACAGATCTTTGGTTGAGGGGGCGACATAGCCATTGAGGGTGTACAAGTTCAGATGGTCGGCATCGCCGCAAGTCTGAGCGTTGTCTCCCTCGCACTTCATGGTGCACTCGGAAGCATCGACCATCGTGGCGCTCGAGGTGAGGGCGTTGCCGCAGTAGCACTCCCGGCCAAATTCTGTGCCGAAGTACTTGTAATCGTGGCAGAATTCAGCGCAGACTTCCTTGGTCATGGAGTCAGAAGAACTGCTGATATCCTTGAGGGCGCGCCCATGGTCGCGAGGGGGCTCGCGGTAGCAATCGCCTCCTGAGAATCCCGGGGTGCGAGGTTGAAATGCTGCGGCAGAGACGAGAGGTGCCAGAAGCGGCAGGGCCACCAAGCTAAAGCGGGTGAAGCTAGAGAAAGACATTGTTACTCAGAATGGTTGAGATTTTAAGTGAAGATTGAAGTGGTAAGGTAAAAGTGGATGATGCGATGAAGCCTGCTGGGAACAATACGTCTAAACTGGAAGAGGTGCCCGTGTTATATAATCCATCTGGAGTCACCGTCGTAAAAGCTTGCTTCTGTATAGATACACAGAAGTTTCGACACCAACACTACTTGCAAATCAATTACCTAGGAACCCTTCAGCCTCCAGGAGACGACAAGAGGCTGAATTGGAACGACTCCGCATTATCGATGTCTAGTATCACGCTACCGACTCCGGTTGTTTGGTTCAGCAAAAGGGGTCTCTCTGTCTGCATGGTAATTAACAACTGCTAGACCTATCCACCCTTATGTCACGTTGTAAGCTATCCCGTGTTTGGGCCAAAAAGTGAGGGGGGTTGGCGCTTTTGGGGAGAGCGCCCAAACGGCCAAAGGCTTTGGATTTCAGCTTAATAACGCCTCGTAACCTCCACGTGCCGAACTTGGCAAAAGCTAGCTGGCTGTACACGTCGCTTCTTTCCCCACGCTTGGCGCCTTCGATGATTTTATTGCAGGCCAGTCACTCGAAGCCAAGCAGCATTAAGCTTAATTGCCAAGAAAACCGGCTGATTCTCGACGTCCTCTTCGACTCGGTACCACTAGGGTGTAGCATGTCTAGAATATCTGGCTTGCCGGCTCGTGCTTAGTAGCACGGTCTGGATCATGGTGTTCTTCTGATGTGTACGTCGTACGTCGGCGAGGTTGGAGCCAAAGCTAGCGCTCAGGTCTCCACGTCTAAAGCGTCCGCTAATTTTGGCGGCGCCACTGGATGAGGTTGCTTGGTCATGTGCCATCAATGGCAAAGTTCTAGACACTTCAAAACGCATGTTCGAGATATGTCAATTCGTTACACCGCTACAGCGCGATCCCGGAGGCATGGAGTTTATTCGGAAACTCTGCGTTAAAATCATCGAGCTAAGTCTTCGGCTTCAAGCCGAACAAGCTAAGCTTGAGGCTGACGAGTTACATTTGCATCTCCATGGATTACTGGGTATACAACGCGCCTCCGTGAGACCCTGAAATTGAGGGGCGCACCATCAATATCGCGTAATAAAGTAACTGGCAGCACAGACAGAACCAGGCCAGCGAGATAGAAATGGGCTCCTGAATTGAAGCAGACCGCAACAGCCGATTGGTTGACATACACGGCCCTCAAGCCTCATCTGCTTAGAGGGTTACAAGTTCAAAATTCCGTTGGGGGAACCGAGATCGTGCATTATTGTTCCTATCACGACGGTGTCATGCCTAAAGGCAAGTGTTAAGGGATATTACTGGGCTCAATCGGCTGGGTCATAAGACGAAGCTACCGTTATTGCTCCCCAAACTTGTTTTGATAGTTGATATTCGGGAGCGGACTGGCAGTAATTCGACCTTCGTTAAAAGCAGGTAGCTCTCATCTCCCAGCCAGCCTCTTTACAAAATGGGCGTACCGGTGTTGGGAATGCCTCAGCTTCGATGTCATGGCGAATCGGGTAATACGAACAGGAACAGAAATGAACCACGCAGCATATGTGTAGGCACCGCCGACATCAACAATAACCGAGGTCTCGGTAATTCATCTTTGTTGCGCGAGCTTCGCATGTAGATGAAGGCGAAATGGAAGCGCGAATGTGATTGTCTCGTGCTCAAGATCTCCTGGCGAATGGAGAAACTTATGCTAATAAGAGTCTCCTGCTCATTTGATATTTTCGTAAGGCTAAGTAGGTAATACTACGCGCGATATGTTCACGTCCTCGGCTTCGATTTTAGATACTTCGCACCTTGCTTGATGGGGAAGAGATTCTCGTGAAGAAATATAGCATCGTGATGTAAAGGATTCGCTACAAAACATCCAATCCGCACAACCAAATGAATTAGTGATTAGGAGCCCGATGTCATTTTTCCTGCATAATTTCCTTCGTGGACTTTTACAACCGCTATGGGTCCATCATTATTGCTGACATTCCCCAGCACTGAAAAGAAAAGACCACCCAAGTCACAAAAAGGACTGACGAACCTCGTCATGTCTCGTTAAGGTGAATGCATCCGCTTTTACAGAGGATGATACGCGTTTCTGGAGTTATTGGAGCTTTTTGGGTCGTTGGCGGCGCAAAGCATGACATCGTAGTCCGCGTATAATAAATGTCGTACTTTCTCAGTGGCATGAGTTCGGTAGACTTCGGGGTATTGGCAAAGGCAAAGTCTTAGGCCGTCGCATCACTAGCTAAGGATCGCGAAGCAATTGTCGCATGCCGTTTTTGGGGCTCTGTTGTTTCTGTCACCGGTCTTGTCGTCGATACATGAGGCCAAATGCGAGGCGTCTCGGTGTGAGCAGAAACACTAAGTCTTTGTTCCCACCGACATGAGCAATGAACCAAACGACCAAATGAGTCTCGTTCGGTTCTTGACTTACGCTAACGAATTTGCTATCAGAGGCATTGCGGCCACAACCTCCAGTTGTCTCCGCAGCTGCACCGATCCCGACGTAATTCGCGAGGTTATCAGCGATGGACACGGAAACGTCGTCGACAACCTCAATGCCAGTGCTCCATCATACGCAGCATGCCCTTCCACAGAAGAGATCTTGAGCAAAGTCTCTTCGGCTCATCCAGTCTATGGACTTGAGGCGTTCAATGCCAACAATCTCAGCGAACGCGACTACGGCACTTATCAAGGCACGGATGAATCCGATCTTCCACTCTGGGTTTCGGTGTGGGGTGGTGCTGTGGTGTTGGCAGAAGCCCTCAAACACATTTCGGACTCGCGTGATAGCGATGCCGCCATTAGTTTTGTCCAGAAGCTTCGGGTTAAATCTATTTCGGACCAAGGTTACGCAGGCTCCTGGATTCGATCCCGATATCCAGAGCTATCATACATCGTGTCTCTGCGTGGCTGGAACAAATACACACAGCCAACTTGGGTCGGCATCTCCGGCGAAGAATACAGTTATTTCGATGAAGGCGGCCCAAATACCGACATTGTCTCTAACGACTGGCTGCAATAACAAATCCGCAACGGCCCTCTGGAAGCTCATTACCTCAAATGGTCATTCATAACAGAAGGAGACACGCCTGCACTCCTAACGCTGGTTCAAAACGGTTTGGGGGACATTTACAACGCGCATTGGGGCAGCTGGGGAGAACGCTACAAGCCTGTTAACGCGCTAACCGCCGCTCATCCCACAGTTTACTCGGATACGGCGGACTATGTTGAAGGGACTAGCGGAAAGCTATTTCTCAGCAGGTTCGCGACTATTTGGCGTTGGAGGGAGGCCTACCAGTTCTACTTCGCTGCACGTATGCAATGGACGGTCAACGGAAAGTTCGAGGAGAATAACCACCAGCCAGTCGCCTTTGTCAACAGATCTTGCAAGCCGTCGGCCTGTGAAATGCCCTACACGCTTGGAGATCGTATCGTATTCGACGCATCCCAGAGCTGGGATCCAAACAACGACGATGTTACGACCCGTTATACAAGGATAACAGTCGACCGACCCACCCGGGCTTCGGACGGCTGGGACAGAACATTTGTATTGTAGGATCACGGGAACACCAGGGACTCCCACGGAACGGAAGAACTATAGTATAAGTCACGCAATGATAAGATAAGGAGCGATTAGTAGAGTATAGTAGGAAGCGCTTAGTAATTAGTTAGTTCTACTAACTAATTATAATTACTAATATATATAGATAATTACCTAATAGTAGAATAAGAAAGAACTATTTAGGACTTATATATAGTATAGACTTAGGTCTCCTAAAGATAAACTTCTATAGCTCTTTAGTAATTAACTTTATAATTACTCTAATAGATACTCTTAGCTTTATTTTATATTATAACTCCCTTATAAGAACTATAACTAATTACTATACTTCTTGAACCCTAAGGCTTATTTAGTAATATAGCTTAGTAAGACTATACTATTAACTTAGTATTATTCTTTAGCTTCTATAAGTAGAACCTTACTATTAGATAGCTAATTATAATACTTTAGTTATTTCTATTTAGTAAATTAACTTGAATACTACTAAATAGTATAAAATAGGAATTATATTAACTTCTAATAATAATATATAGCAAGCTCCCGCTAATAACGCTAGGAATATATAACCCATAGCCCTAAGACCCACAAATAACTAATAGGCCTAGATAGCCCCTATGAACGCCTAGAGAATAATAAGCCTTTAATAGATATATAATATAATCCTCTAGCTTTAGTAGGAAAACGCATAACTTACTACCTAGCTTATACCCTCTAGACCTAAAGCTAAGTATCTAGAACCTACTCTATACTTAGGAGAACTAGGAACCCTTTAGGAATTACTGACTTATACTTCAGCCTATTTTTACTACTATACCGCCATATTTTAAGATAAAACTATAAAGGTTTACTAAGCTATCTCTTTCCTTAGAGGAGATACTCTAGCTTAGTTTAAGCCTTTAATAAGAGACTAGCTAGGTAAGCTATATAATAAATACAATAAAGATATTTAGAAAGTATTTGGAAAGTATAGTAAGTTTCAGAAAAAGCTTTAAGAAGCCTTTAGGAGCCTAGATAAAGAATAAATCGCGAAGTATAAGCTCACTAATCTCATCTAGAAGGGATTAGCTAGTAAGTATATTACTAAGTTCTATTAGATTTCATCTTAGCTAGATTGGAGAGAAGAAGCCTTAATAGCTAAGTCCTACTAAGGCCTAAAGTAAGAAGTTAAGAATAAGCTTATATAACTTAGCTATCCTAAAGAACTCTACTAGTATATAGACATTATAGTTAGGATTAATAAGTACCTTTATAAGTAACGCCTTAAATATAAAGGATAGTTTATTTAGAACAATAAAGTAGGATAGAATAATAATAGAAGAAAGAGTAACTAATACTAATTTAGTAATAACTACTATACTAAACAAATTTCTAACTATACGTATAACTCTAGAGCACCTTAGCATACTACTACTTATAGATATTATAGTAGACCTATAGACCTTAGTGCAGCCTATGAAGATAATAAATGAAATAATAACTAGAAGAAATTATAACTATAATAAGATAGAATATCTAGCTTATAATTACTAATCTCCTAAGAAGGAATACCTTTAACTAGTACCTAAGAAATAATAAGCAAGTCTTACTATTAAAACTATACCTTATAAATAATTTTATTAGACTACTTACTATAGTAATAAGTATGGAACTTACTTAGACTATTAAGAATATATAGGGTAGTATCTAAAAGACCTTTATAGATTGAGATATAATACTACTAGTATCCCCCTAGTACCCATGCGCACTCTAGTAGTAGGATACTAAACCTACTTAAAGGTTAATAAAATATAGCATATATCCTTAGGTATAGATATTAAAATTAATAATTAAGTCTATATTACCTAACTATAATAAGGACTTTTAGTATATAAGCTATAAATAAGAATATAGCCTAATAAGGTTATATAGTAATCATAGATTAGAGTATTATAAGCGTATATTCAAAGGCAATAACATATTAGGAATAACTCTAAGCGAATCTAGTAGACTAATAATAAAATAAAGAAATAAGTATTAAAAGAGCTTGCGTGGAACTATAAAACCTAGCTCTCTTGAGAATAATAAAATAAACTCTATTATACTAGAAGAGCTAAATAGAATAGATCTTCTACTATAATAATTAATAAATGATAGCTAGATTTAGAAATAGAAAAATAGATTAAGTAAATCTTATTCAAGATTAATAATACTTTATCTGAAGAATCTGAGTTAGGACTAGTTAATTACTTAAGGTACCTCTATAAGAAGGAGATTAACTCTTATTAGGATAACTAGGAGATTGCTTTTTATGGCGTATCTAGATATAAAAGAAGACACCTCTTATTTATAATATAGGTTAAAGGAGATTATGCCTATCTTAACCCTATATATAAGTAATACTATTAAGTATTTTAGGCTTAGTGCCTTATAGACTATTATAATAGATATTAAGCTAATAAGTATAAGTATAACTTTTATTCCTAAAGATATAATAATAAACCTATTATATAATACTACCTAGAGAACTAACTCTCTATATAAGACTTAGTCTAAATAATTAATAATAATATAGTATTATTTAAACTATATTACTATTACTCTACAAGATATCATAATAACTCTTATATAAAATAGAACTAATATATAAATAATAAATACTAGGCCTACTTAGAGAAAAAAGCTAAGGTATAGTAAAGATAACTCTAGGGTTAATAGTTAAAAACTTAGACTTACCTACTAATAAGGAATAATAATAGGCAGATATAATAAGGTTTATATATAGCTTAATAGCGCTAAAACCTTAATAATATAAGTATATATAAGTCTAGATATAACTTAATAGAAGATAGACTACTATAATAATTCATAGTAGAGCCTAAAGGAAGTTTATCTTACTTAGAATGGTGAACTAATAATAGATAACCTAAAAGAAGAAAGTAACTAAAGCCTACTATAATCTTAAAGTTATTAAAGAAGAATAAGTTTTGTATAGTAGAGGACGTATAAATGTGGAGACTGCGTAACTCTCTTTGTAGATCTATAGCTAGAATAAGTAACTAAACTTTAATATTATAAAGATATAAGATAAATATAATATTATTCTTAGAAACCTATAGTTATATAATAGTAACTTATAGATAGATTAGAGAATGGGCTAACTCTATTAGGACTAGGATTTAGTTACTAAGTAGTAGCTAAAGAATAGCGCCTTAAATAAACCTCTTAAAATATTTAAAGTAAGAAGACTTTTTGCTTACCTATAAATTAAGAATATAAATGCTAGGATGTTATTAGTAATAGATATTGATAAGGAAGATTGATTACTATTTATTCTAGTAGGATACTAGCAGTATAATAAGCTATTTCTAAAGAACTTAATACTAGATTACTAGAGTATAGTAGCTATAATTATGAAATTAAGCTAAAGACTAGAAAAGAACTAATATTTAAAAAGATCTATAGACTTAATTAGGAAGAGATAGAAGTACTTAATACTTACCTAGAAGAGAATCTTAAGAAAGGATTTATTTAACTCTTAATATTCCTAGTAGGGTATTAAGTATTCTTCATACTTAAGAAAAATAGAAAGAAATAATTATATATTAACTATTGAAAACTTAATAATATTACTATTAAGAACTATTATTTATTGCTACTTATCTCTAAGCTATGTAATCTGCTATATAGTGTGAATTAGTTTATAGCTCTTAAGCTTAAGGGAGCTTGTAACCTTAGTTATATGAAGGTAGGTGAAGAATAGAAAATAGCTTTTAGAATATAATGCGGATACTTTAAGACGCTTATAATACTCTTCTAACTTATAAACGCCCCTATAATATTCTAGACTATAATTAATAAAATACTCTAATAATGCCTTTATAAGTTTATTATAGTATAATTTAATAATATCTTTATTTTCTCTAAAATATTAGAAAATATAAGAAGTATATATATAAAGTACTTTGAAGACTATAAGAAGTAAACCTCTTAGGTAAGCTAGCTAAAAGCAAATTCTACTAATAAGAAGTTAAATTGCTTAGATTTACTATTACCCTAGGAATTACTTAGATATCTAAAGATCGGATTAAGGTAGTTTATAACTAGCTTATACCTATTTATATTAAGGATATATAATATTTTCATCGGATTTGTTAATTTCTACTAAAGACTTATTAGAAACTATGCTGAAACGAGCTGATAACTCTAAGACTTAACCCGGAAAGATAAGATATTCTAATAGACTGAGAAATACTAAGATAACTTTAAGAAGATTAAGTAATATATGGAAGAAGATATTAGTCTATCTATACTTAACCCCAATAAACTATTTAAATTAGAAACGAATGCTTTAGATTTCGCTATAGGTACATAACTTAAATAATAAGATAGTAAGAATTAATTATAACTAGTTACCTTTATATTAAAAGGTTTAGTAGATCTAAACTTAACTACTAGATATATAATAAGGAACTTATAGTAATTATTAAAGTATTTAAAGAATAGAGATTATAACTATTAGGATTAAAATACCTAATTAAGGTATATATAGATTATAACAATCTTTCTTATTTTATAACCTTAAAAGCACTTAATAAATAATAAAATTAGATTGTTAGAATTCTTATTTAAATTTAACTTTGAGATTAACTATAAGAAAGGAAATGAACATAGTAGAGCTAACGCTCTCAGCTGCTAACTAGACTCTAACGTCCTAATACTAGAAGAAACTTAAGTTATCTTAAAATAAGATAAGAATAGAAACCTTATGCTAGTAATAAGACTCTTAATAATAGCTAGGAAGGTTAGTACTAGCTTAACTAGACATATAACCCCTATAACTATTAGGGAGATATTAGGATAGGACAAGATGGCTTGGCTGTTCAGTCAGCAGGCCCGCTATCAATGGGGTCCAAAACGGAAGACTGCGATACGGGGGACCCATTAACATCATCAACAATCACCATCCATAGTCTTTTTCAGCCTCAAGGGGACCCAGACCTTAATAATCCTATATACAATTGTCACGATATCTCTTTTATTTCAAGCTCAATTCTTCTAATTCTTTCTAATTAGATCTACAAATTGCTACGCGCATCTTTTAAGCCTATTTTTATTATTCCTATCCGTTCGTAGGTAGTATTATATTATTTGCTATCTTTATAGTCCCCACCAGGCTCCTACTCTTCCCAATAGTACCTAGAGGCAGATCTTTTTGCTCTTTACCACAACTCTCAAAGGTTTCTAAGAGAGTGGGGTGCCTTCATCGCATCCAGATATCCCGCTATCATAATACATACTAATATATATCTACCCCTTTTGTAAATGATTGCGAAATCTAGCTACTATAAGGAAACAAAGAAACAAAAAAACAACAATATAAATAAGAGCTAGATAGAGGAGAATAAGCGATTTGCAGACCTATTAGCCTATAGAGGGATTACTATAGGCAAGCATTCTTTCAAAAAGTTAATAGGAATCATAAAGACCCTAAAATCCTCGCTTCTTTTAGTATTTCAGCTAGAACCAACTATTTTTTCTTTTTCCTCTCTTATATCCCTCCCTCTCCCTCAAATACTATCATCCACCGCTAGTCTTTTTAACTAGTCTATTAAAGCTAAAATAGCTAAAAAGCTATAAGAAATAGTAGTCTTACTAAGCTAATAAGTAAAGCGAGATTAACTAGATTAATAAAAGAATACTAATAAACCTATTTTAATACAGCCTAGAGTACTAAGAGCAAGTATGCTAATATATAAAGTATTTTAACGCAGTAAGCTACAAGATTTTGAGATAGGAGCCTCACTAGGGAAGACTTTTCCCAATTCAAATATTAAGACTCAGAGTGGGATCACCACTAAGATAGCAAAACTAAGGCCACAAAGCCTTTCTATATTTATTTATATTCCTTTCCTTTTTTATTACCTTTTATTTTATAATCTAGAAGACCTACTATAACCCCCCCCCTTTACCTTCAAAAATATCAGGAAGTTAAACTAATCTATCTACTTAGTAATATCTCACGGAGATTCAACAAATAATTACTCAACAACACTCAAATATAATTAATATAGTATTTATAGACCTATAAATAATATATCTGCCTCTTATTCTAGTAACCTAGATACTGAGTCCTTTTCTAGTAAAGGGAAGTAGCCTAAAGAATAGTTTCTAGGCCCTTTATTCAGTAAGATATAATCTCAAGCTTTAAATAAACCAGTCTCTGAAGATAATAAGGATAGGCCTATAAATCTTAACTTAAGGCCTAACCTAGCCTCCTCAAGCCCTTTTAGCATAATAACGAGGGGTTATACTAACTAGGACTTTACTATCCTAGTAGATATCCTCATAAAGCATCCCACTTTTACTATAATAACTCCCTATTTAACTAGAGCGCCTAAGTTTATTAGAACTAATATCTCAGACTTCCTCATAGAGTATAAGAGCCTTTTAAAACTATATTATAAGGTTAATAAGGATATAAAGAACGAAGTCTATATATATAGTTCTACTAACTATAGAGATATAGTATAATTATATATTAATAAAGCTAAGACCTAGGCTAAAGCTAAGGAGAAACCTATTTACTAATTTAGATTTATAGACCTAAAGACTTAATAGGATCTAAACGAGGACCTCAGAAACCTTATTATAGGACCTTATATTAAAGATAATAGTTCTTCCCTAGTTATAGCCTTAATTGCTACTATTTGCCAGCTTTATTAGTATACTATCTAGCGAGAATATCTAGATCTTGCTGATGCTAAGCTTATTTAGGTTGCCTACTATTGCTTTTCTAAGAGGGCTATAAAAGCTATAGCTTAAGAGTTAGGCTATAAGCCTACTAAAGTTATTTCAAAATAGTAGATAGTAATTAAAAATACCCTCATCAGATAGTACACTACTTAACAAGAACTTCAGTAATTATTAGGCCTTATTAAACCTAAGCTTATAACGACCTTACCTATCTCTTTAAAGACGATTTTAACTAAGTTAAAGATAAAGACTAAGGAGCCTTTAGCAGCCCAAATAGCAAGCTCTATTATTAACTCCCTAGTAGAAAACTTTAGAACCCTTAATATTAATAGGGCTAACTATAAAATAGATATTTTAGCCCTTATTAGAAGAGTTACTAGTTAAGAGGATATTACTTTTAATCTAAACGCTATAGAGGCTACTAAATTATATAATTAATAATCTTAAGATAATTTGTAAACTTAATATTAGTAGCAATCCTACTAGTATAATTAGAATTAAAGCTTTTAAGGAGGCTATTGAGGTAGTTATTAATAAGGCCAAGATTTCAGGAGAAGAGGCAGAAGTAGCTGCTGCAGTAGGTATTGAGGTAGCTACTAAAGTAGCTACTAGTAGTTAGATAGCACCCCGAGATATAATTTCTTTTAGGCTACTAGATACTATTAGTTTCATAGCGCTATTAATTATGTTATTAATTTTTATATTAAAGCTCTTATAGTAAGCTAAAATGGGATTTACTACTATATAGCACCTTATTACTATATTAGAACCCTTAACTCCCTAGCTAAAGTTGAGATTAGTATTATTAATAAGGGTTAAAACGTAAAGTTAATAGATAGATAGATGATCTTTAAGTATATCCTAATTAATAAAGAATCTTACTTAAATTATGCTATAGTAATAAGTAGACTAGTTTTAAAGTAGTAGCCTAATCTACTAAAAGAAGTTGCTCGCATTATTAATTACAATAGGGCGTAATCTAGTTAGCTTATTAGGCCTATAAATCAAGGGAAGATATCTACATAATCATATAATTTTATTAATACTACTCTCCTCAGCTTTAAGCTAAAGTACTAGTTTATTAACCTAATAGAGGATATTATAGCAGCAAAAAGGTTAAGGCCTTTAAGCTATTATAATAAACCCTATAATACTTATATCTAATAAGCCTCACAATTAGTAGACCTATTAATAGTTCAGGACCCTCCTATCTATATTACTAGTAGAGTTAAAAAGCTATCTAATAATAAAAACAATACTATTACCCTTCTAGATACTACTAAAGAGCTAGCTAAAGACCAAGCTCCTACTAAGACAGAGGAAACAGAAGATAAGCCCTTAATTAAAAACACTAATACTTAAAATAGCTATACGCTTACTATAGAACTATATAGCAAGAGATTAAATAGGAAGGTTGTAGTTCCTAAAGCCTTCCTATATAAAAACTAGCCCAATTAGGATAAGACTTTCTATAATACTATTAAAGCTATAATTAATAAATATAAAGATAAATATAATATAAAGGCCTATAAGGTCTTTATCCCAGCAGATACATCGCTTATTAACTAGTTTAATAAGACTAGATCTGGTACTAAAGAATTATAAAAATAAATAAATTATTAGAATAAGGATAGAGCCTCTATAAAAGAGCTTACCTCATCTATAACTACTATTAAGGCTTTAAGTAAGCATTCATAAACTAAACATATAGACTTCAATATCTAAACTATTAACCCTATCGTCAAAACAAATACTATTATAGAAGAATAGAATACTAAACTACTTCCACCACTAAGGCAGAATATAGTTCTTAATTTTATTATAACCTATTAGTAGATTATAATTACCTTATATAGGTCTAGGAATTTCCTAATTAGAGGTATCATAGATAATAGTTTAGCTATTAACCTTATTAATAAAAGTTATATTTAATAACTAGGTCTATAGGATAATACATTTAAGACCAATATAAGCATAAGAGAGATTACTAATAAAGAATAAAGGACTTAATTTGTAGGCGTAATTATAGAAAATATCTATATTAGTAATAGCGCAATCTAAGATATTAGCTTCTTTATTTTCCTAGAGAACGCCTATAATAAGGATCTTATACTTAGGGCCCCTTTTATCCTAAAGACTAGAATAACCTTAGACTATGCGCAGAACTAGATAATTAGAGTCCTTTAGTCTGGGAATATTAAGATTAATATCCCACTATCTTCTTACACTAGAGATTCAACTACTCGCTTTCTAGAGATTATTACTAAAATAGATTAATTCGTTTTATCCTAGCGCTAACATGCCCTCATATCCCCTTAGTTATCCCTTTAATTAAAAAACTAGAAGCTATTACTAAAAGACCTATTATAGTAGTAGACTTAAAGTTCATAGGGAGGCCTAAGAAGAGTAAAGTTAAAAATAAAGAAGAGCTAGATATAACGCTAAATTCAATTAGAGCTCATAAAGATATTAAAGTAATATAATAAATAGTTAACCCTAATAATATACTAGAAGATATATAATAATAACTATTACTAGATAAAGAGGTTAT
>JAXCEF010000711.1:0-19923 GCA_037178605.1 Colletotrichum euphorbiae | reverse complement strand
TCTAGGTAAGCGTTAAGTGCTTCTATTTCTTCTTAATTAAGTCTATAGATCTTTTTAAATATTAGTTCTTTTCTAGGCTTTAGCTTAATCTCATGATTATAGCTACTATGTTTTAGTAATCCGGTATTAAGTTCTTTAGCAAATAATTTATTATACTACTAGTATTCTACTAGGATAAATAGCAATTAATCTTCTCTATTAATATCTATTGCTAATAACGTTCTAGCGTTTGCATCCTTAATTTATAGGTAGGTGAGGAATCTTCTTGCTTTAGTTATTTTGCGAGGTTTATTTGAGGCGCCCTTTTTTAGCTACTGCTCAGTAACTAAATCCTAGTCCTAATAGAGTTAGCTTATTCTCTAATCTATCTATAGGTTACTATTATATAACTATAGTCTTCTGAGGATAATATTATATTTATCTCCTATCTCTATAATATCGAAGTTTAGTTGCTCATTCCAGCCATAGATCTACAAAAGGAGTTGCGTAGTCTCTATATTAATGCGTCCTCTGCTGTACTGGACTTGTTCTCCTTTAATGGTATTGAGGTTATAGTAGTCTTTAACTGCTTTCTTGTTCTAGGTTATCTATTGTCTATTTACTATTCTAGGTAAAATAAAGTTTCCTTAGGCTCCGCTATTAATTATTGCGGTAATCTATTCTCTATTAAGTTATATTTAGACTTATATATGCTCGTATTGTTGAGTTTTTTGCGCTATTGCGCTATATAGGAACTTTGTCGTTTTTGCTTATTATTATTCCTTATTAGTAGGTGAGTCTAGTTTTTTAACTGTTAGCGCTGGAGTTATCTCCGCTATACCTTAGCTTTTTCTTCTAAGTAGATTTAGCATTTATTATTCATATATTAGTCCTATTCTATATAGGGGTTATTAAGATATCTTATAGAGTAGTGATAATATGGTTTAAATAATGCTATATTATTATTAATTATTTAGGCTAAGTCCCATATAGGGAGTTGATTCTCTGGGTAGTATTGCGTGATAGGTCTAGTGTCATATCTTTAAGAATAGAAGTCATACTTATACTATTAGCTTAGTGTTTATTACAGTGGTCTGTGAGGTACTAAGCCTAGAATATATAATAGTATTAGTTGTATATGGGGTTGAGATAGGCATAATCTCCTTTAACCTATGTTGTGAATGAGAGGTTTCTTCTTTTGCGTCTGGATACACTATAAAAGGCAATTTCCTAGTTATCCTAATGAGGGTTAATCTCCTTCTTATAGAGATACCTTAAGTAGTTAGCTAGCTCTGATCTAGTTCCTTTAGATAAGGTATTATTAATTTTAAATGAGGTTTGTTTGATCTATTTTTCTACTTCTGGGTTTAGCTGCTATTTATTAGTTATTATAGCGGATAATTTATTCCATTTGGCTCTTCTAGCGTGATAGAGCTTATCTCATTATTCTCAAGAGGGCTATATCTCATAGTTCTATATAGGTTCTCTTACTGCTTAATCTTTTGTTTTATTATTAATCTGCTGGATTTGCTCAGGGTTATCCCTAGCATCCTATTGTCTCTTAATATAGGCTTATAGTAACCCAATTTATTATTACTACATAACTTCTTTGGGTTGTATTCTTGCTTATAGCTTATATGCTTGAAGTCCTTATTATAGCCTAGTAATGCGGACTTTGTTGTTAATTTCGATATCCACGCCTGAGGGTATATACAACATTCCGTTAAGTTGCTCATTAGCTTTCCTCTCTGCCTTTGAGTAGGTTTAGTATCCTACTACTAGGGTATATATAGGTGCTAGGGGGATACTAGTAGTATTATATCCTAACCTATAAGGGTTTTTTAGGTACTATCCTATATATTCCTTATGGTCTGCGTGGGTTCCACACTTGTCGTTATAGCAGGTAGTCCAATAAAGTTATTTATGAGGTGTGGTTTTAATAGTAAGACTTACTTATTGTTTCTCAGGTACTAATTAAAAGCGTTCTTTCTTAGGGGATTGATATTTATAGGCTAGATATCCTATCTTATTATAGTTATAGTATTACTTATCTTTCTTCTAGTTGTCGTTCTACTTGCTGTCTTTATGGGCTGCGCTAAGGTCTATAGGTCTACTATAGTATCTATAGGCAGTAGTATACCAAGGGGCCCTAGGGTTATATCTATGGTTAGAAGTTCGTTCAGCGCGGTGGTTATTACTAGGTTAGTATTAGTTGCTCTTTCTTCTATTATTATTTTATTCTACTTTATTATTCTAAGTAGACTATCCTTTATATTTAAAGCGTTATTTATAGAGGTAGTTATTAATTTTAACTATAGTATCTATATATTAGTAGAGTTCTTTAGAATAATTAAGTTATATAAGCTTATCCTTAACTTCTTCCTTTAGGCCTTAGTAGAACTTAGCTATTAGGGCTTCTTCTCCCCAGTCTAGCTTAGATGAAATCTGTTGGAACTTAGTAGCGTACTTGCTGGCTGATCCCTTTTGTGTGAGATTGGTGAGTTTGCGTTTAGCGATTTATTCTTTGTCTGGGCTTCTAAAGGCTTCCTAAAGTTTCTTCTCAAACTCACTATACTTCCTAAATACTTTCTAAGTTTCTTTATCTTACTAGTTATATAGTTTGCTTAATTAGTCTCTTATTAATAGTTTAAACTAGGCGAGAGTATCTCCCCTGAGGAAGGATGTAGCTTAGTGAACCTTTGTGGTTTCGTCTTGAAATAAGGCGGTATAGTAATGAAGGTAGGCTTGGGTGTAGGTGAGAAATCCTTGAAGGGTTCCTGGCTCTCCTGAGTATAGAGTAGGTTCTAGGTATTTGGCCTTGGGTCTGAGTTAGGTAGCTAGCTGCGCGTTTTCCTATTAGAGCTAGAGGATTATGTCGTATATCTATTGAAGGCTTATTGTTTCCTAGGTGTTTGTAGGGGCTATCTAGGCCTATTGGTTGTTTGCGGGTCTTAGAGCTATAGGTTATATATTCCTAGCACTATTAGCTTGCTGCGCGTTGTTATTAGGAGTCAATATGATTCCTATCTTATACTATTTAGTAGCATTAAAGGTTAACTTATTAAATAGGAGTAATTAAAGTATTATAGTTAGCTATCTAATAGTAGGGTTCTACTAATAGAAGCTGAGGGATAACGCTAGGTTAATAGTATGGTCTTGCTATGCTATATTGCTAAGTGAATCTTGGGGTTCTAGGAGTATAGTAATTAGTTGTAGTTCTTATAAGGGGGTTGTAGTATAAGATAAAGCTGAGAGTACCTGTTGGGGTAATTATGAAGTTGATTGCTGAAGAGCTATGGAAGTTTGTTCTTGGGAGTCCTAAGTCCATACTATATATAAGTCCCGAATAGTCCCTGGTCCTGCTGTTGGGTGATCACCTCTGTGCATCAGTGATCGCGATTAGTTGGCAAGACCAACTGATCACTGAGCGCTTCCTTCTGCGCTCTACTGATCACTCTTTATCTTATCATCACGTGACTTGTACTATAGTTCTTCCGTGCTGTGGGCATCCCTGGTGTTCCCGTGATCCTGCAGTACAAATGTCCTGTCCTAGTTGTCTGACGCCTAGGTGGGTTGGTTGGTTGTTATCCTTGTATAACGGGTTGTAACAAACGGGTCGTAACACTTTCGTTAGGCTACTACTAGTTAGTAGTCCTTCTTATTAAAGCCCTTCTGGACCTTCTGAAAAAGTAGGCGCTGCGTATGCTTATTATTATCCAGCTTGCTAAATAAACTGAACTAAGCCTGAAGCTTATCCCTCTTCTTAGGGGTTGACCAAGGGACTGCTAATATATCTGCTGCCTATTTTGTGCTTGCTTTGCTATTAGAGAGCCCTTTATAGACCTAACTAGCTAGTTTAGTAGGGGTTAATATGTTCTCAAGCAGTAGAGGGCTTATGAGGGGTCTAGCTATACTAATAGGCTATAAACTAGTCTATTTCTAGCTACTAATAATATTCTTGCTTATTAGGGCTGCTTTATATGCCTTACTATAGTATATAACGAAGTTTCTCTTGCCTATAACTATACTAGTATCCTAACCTCTAAGGGGTCCCCTGGCTAGGTTAAAGGGATAAAGACCTCTATTAACTACTTAATAGCTATAGAGTCTAAAGTCCACCCGTTTTTAGTTACTATAAACTTCTAGGATTTATATAGCGTTAGATCTAGAGGAAACTATTGCTACTAGATACTCTTGCCCTTATATATAATAAGTAAAGGTAGTGCTTTGCTAGTTATAGAGATATACTTAATTAAAGATATCTAAGCATGCGATCTAGGCTGTTTCTTGCGGATAGAACGAGTTTCTAATAACCTAAGAATGAGGCTGTTTAATCCTCTACCTTCTAGAATACTAGTTTCATCTATATTATATTAATTAGAGGCCTTAATATTATGTAAGAGTATGGCTATAGGCCTTAACTAGGAAAGGTTAGAATGTTAGAATGTAGGTGTTTGTTACTGTATTAGACTATTGCTTAAGGTCTATGTTCTCGTGTGTGATAGGATTTTCCCCTTTGTGTGTTTGCTTGCTGCTAATTTGCCGGCGTTTTGCTGATAATGCGGCTGTGTGAGGTGTATCTAACTATTGTTCCTTATAATTGTCCCCCTCTCTAAAGCCTTGGTCCCTAAGGCGTTAAAGAAAAGAAAGTGGGGTATTGCGGTATCTGGCGCTGCGGTTTGGTTTGCTGACTGCAGGGCGACCTGATAGTAGCGGATGGCAGTGTCCGGCCTCGCTGGCTGCTGTTTGTTCTTTCTGCTATAATTTTTTTTTTCTTTTCGCTGGACTTGGATAACTCTGGCGAATGACGTATTTTTGGTTGTCGTACTGCAGCTATTTTTTAAATTTCCTTTATGTTATAATTTATAATTAGTTGCTAATTATTATGCGACTATTTACTAGTATATATCTAGTGATTATTATTGCCCCGCAACCCTAAGTATAAAAGGGTCTCTTCTTTTTGAGGTCTCCAACTTAGTGAAGTTTTATCTTATTTATGAATTTTAACTAGCCGCCTCTCTTCTCCTAGCGCCTTCTTCCCGACTTATTGCTATATTATAGAGTCTGCTACTTTTCCCTTCTTATTTTTACCTATTTTCTCCTTTTTACTCCCCAACCTTCTG
Source organism: Colletotrichum euphorbiae (assembly GCA_037178605.1). Classification (NCBI taxonomy): domain Eukaryota; kingdom Fungi; phylum Ascomycota; class Sordariomycetes; order Glomerellales; family Glomerellaceae; genus Colletotrichum; species Colletotrichum euphorbiae. The sequence goes on along the minus strand of JAXCEF010000711.1, from coordinate 14,821 downwards.
CTACTTAATTACTATAATATCTTATATTACTTATATGGGCGCAGTGCTTGTGAAGTACCTATATAAGCTTGAGAATCTCTTAGGTGATCTTACTAGCGATACTAATAGTAGCTGCTCTTGCTTCAGATGCCTAACTAAGATATATCTCAATATTATTAACTTTCGCTATATGTGCGGCGAGCATATATAGAAGTGCGTCTACTATAATTATAATAAGAAGAAGTATTGCGCTATAAGTTGCTAATTAGTTACTATTTATTTGTTGTATCCTAATTGCTTAATAGGTCCCTTAGGAGCTTTAGGGTGCTGCCTAGATAACCTAGGGTATATTCTATTAGTTCTAGATCTGGGAGAGTAAGGGCGTGTTAACCCCTCTCTATTATTTTTATATCCTCTAGGCGCTTACTAATTATTTAGCAGTATAGAAGAAGATTAGTGAGCTTATTTATAATCCTACTACTAGTAGCAGCTTATGGAATATGGAGTAGTTATAGCTCTAGGAGCTTGCCTCTATTTATAAGTATCTTGCTCTTAACGTCCTGGTTTATATATACTGCTATTTGCCCTCCTTATGCTAATTGCTTCCCGCTAATAAGCTACTTAGGTTGGAACCCTCTATAATAGCGCTAATATTTTTTAGTAACTAAATGCTACTTAGCCGCCCTATATTTATAATAATACCCCTATTATATATTTTGCTAATAAGATTAACTAACTAGTTACTAACCTATTAATAGTTCTAGTTCTAATGCTCGCTTAAGAGCATAATATTAAGTCTTTCTCTATTTTTAGTAATAAGCTTTAGAGCTGCCTCGCTATGTTTTTATTAAATAATATCCCCTCCTACTATATTGCTATTACTAGCGCTTATTCTATCTCTTATGCCTCCTACTTTTATACTCTTACTAAGAAATATAGGTAGCTAAGTAGCAATAAGTTAGCGGATAAGAATAGAAGCAGTAAGAAGGCTAAGAGCGCCGTTACTATTCCTAATAGCCCTTCTAGTAATAAGTTAGGCAGCAGTTAGCCTGCTAGCAGCAGTAATAGAGCGGCTGCTGCTAGTAGTAGTAGCGCGAGTAGTGCTAGTAGTGGCTAGGGAGGTAATAATAATAGCTTGCTAAGTAGTAGTTATAGTAGTTGTGGTTCTTATGTTTCCTATAGTCCTCATGCCCCTCATGCTCCTCGCGGCGGTTATGCCCCTTGTAGCGGTTATAGTAATAGTTAAATAACTATATAGGTAGTTAGTTCTTTTCTTTTTCTTATAGGATAATACCCTTTTAGTTTCTTGCTGCTATATTAATAATACTTCTCTACTAATTAAATTATTTTTATATTAAATTTCGCTTCTTATTACTATATCCTTTCGCCTAACTATTAGTGATATATTGCTATAACTTAGCTAATTATTTTACTTCCTATAGGCTCTTTTTACTTATTTATTAAACTTATAAATAGCCTCCTGCCCGTTCACTAAGTTTTCTATAGGCTCCTATATATTATACTCTATAGGCTACTCTACTTATTTTATAAGGTACTACACCTTATTACTAGACCCTTGCTGCGCGATAATCTCCTCTACCTCCCACTCCTCTAGCTTATCCTTAAGCTCTAGATATACTAGTAAGCTTTTGCTATTACTTTAGCGATTATCCTATAGCTCTAGTAGGGTAATAGAGAAGATATTATATATTCTATAGTACTATTTGGGTAGGTAGACTCTATATGCTTATTTACTAACTAGCTCTATAATAGTAACCTAAATAAATTTAGGCGCTAGTTTCTTATTCTTAAACCTGAAGTTCTTTGTTGATAGCCTGATGACCTATTCCTAATAGTATGTCTTCTCTTAATGCTGCGCGTTGTAGTACTTAGCTTAAGCCTCTATAGCTTACTGCTAGTGCTCTTAAGCCCTTTGCTAAAGGGTTGTAAGGTGTTTAATATGCTTACGCACGCCTTATACTATAATCTTATTTGCTAGGAGTATATATTCTATATAATATAGGTAGTACCTATATAGAGCCTCTATTAGTAAATAGTTAATAGTACTATAGTAACTATTATTATATGCGAACTTAGCCTCTAGTAGTTATACTGCTTATTCTGATAGTGAGTTGCTAGTATATACCTATAGGTATTTCTCTAGTGTCTAATGCGTCTGCTTAGTCTGCTTATTAGTCTGAGGATAATACGCTATAGAAAGGTAATGCTTTATTGCTCTTATATATATAAACTCTTTCTAGAAATAGCTAGCGAGGAGTTTATTCTAGTTACTAATAATACCCTCTAGAGTGCTAAAATAATATTTAACTTGCTTATAGATAATCTGCACTAACTTAGTAGCTATTATTTACTTTATTATTAGAATAAATATAGTAAACTTAGTTATTTAGTAAATAATAATAAGAATTGCGTTATACTCCCTACTTATATACTAATAGCTTAGTAGTAACCTAGTAATAAAGTCTAGGCTAATCTCCTGAAATAGATATGCTGGAAAGGGTAATAGCTCTAACTTCCTATAAGGCTTATGCTTTGGGACCTTAATCCCTTAGTATATCTAGTAGCTTATTATATAGCTATAAACGTCTGCAGCTAAATTTAGCTAATAGAACTTCCTTAAGATTAGGTTAGTAGTCTTTTAGGTACTTATATAGCTCGCCCTATTATTATTATAGTGTTAGCGAAGGATCTTAAGTCTAAGTAATTCCTCCTATAGTATTTCTAATCTCCCCTTATAAAATAAGGTTCTATAGTTATTAATTATATAACCCCTATAATTGCTAGCTAGCTACTAAACTCTCTCTACTTATATCTAGTAATATAAGTTATTAGCCTGCAGTCTGCAGATAAGATCTTCTATTTGCTTGGAGGGTTATTAGCTTTATGCTGTTTTGCTTATTATGAGCTCCCTTATAATATTGCGTGGGATATACTATTATGCTATAGTAACCCCAGCTCTAGATAAGTCCTCTTAGTTAGTAACCCCTCGCTAAGCGTTCTTCGTGATAGCTCTTACGCTTTAGTATTAGGTTGTTATGGCTATAATAATTATAGTATTATTAGCGCGCTATAGAGCGTAGCGCTAACTAGAGATTAAGGTGTCTCCGCTCTAGGAGCTGTCCCTCTAGATAGGGCTATATATAGTAGCCCTTATAGCGTTAATAAATGCCTTAGAGGTTGCGATATAGCCTTCTAGTCCTAAAATACTTTCCTAAATATCTGCTGGGAGGTCTGTAATAAGTCCTAGCTTCTTTACTAATATTAGGAGAATATTATTATATTTCACCTCCCCCTCTATATAATCTAGCCTCCTAGATAGACTATCTGCTAGGTTAGTTACCCTAGACCTATACTCTAGGTTGAAGTTAAATACTAAGAGCTTATATACCTATTTAGTAAGCCTTCCCCAAAGGTCCCGCACTAAGGTACTGATAACGCCCTTAAGTGCTTAGTAGTCTATTAGGACTATAAACTTCTTTAATATACCCTATAGGTAATAAGCCTAATAATTAAGGCTTTCTATAATAATAAGGAGTTCCTATTATCTCACGCCCTATCTCTACTTAGTGTTACTAAGTTTCTATAAGTAGTAGGTGACTAGTTGCTACTAGCTATTAATATGCTATAATAGAATACTAGAAATAGCCTTAGTAGAGGTGTCTATTTTAACTCTTGTCTCTTGGATGGGATCCTAATATTAGAGAATAGTTATAGAGCAGAAGGCGGCTTATAGCTGCTTAAACGCCTTTTATGCCTCTTCTAGCTAGATAAATTTATTAGTCTTCTTGCTATTCTTACTGCCCTTTAGTAGGGAGGTTATTAGGGCTACTATGCCTGAATAGCCCGCAATAAACTTATAGTAGAAGTTATAAAATCCTAGGAAGACTTAAATCTCCCTATATATCTTTAGTAGCTTCTACTTAGTAATAGCTTAGATATAAGACTCTTCTATAGATATACCCTCTAGTATAATAATATACTCTAGGAACTCTACTTACTGCTAGTAGAAACTATATTTACTTAGCTTAATATAGAGTCCCTATTAATAAAGCCTATAGAGCACCTAGTAAAGGTTTTCTATATATTATTCCCTTAATAACAAATAGACTATAATATTATCTATATATGCGATATAGTAGGTATTTAGAAGCTTAGTAAGCATATAGTAAATATATACCTAGAAGGTAGCTAGGGTATTTATAAGTCTAAATAGCATAACTATATACTTAAAGTAGCTATATTATATCCTAAAGGCTATTTTCCACTAGTCAGACAGCTTAATATAGATATAGTAGTAAGCATTCCTAATATTAATCTTTAAGATCTACTTTGCTCCCTAAAGCTTATCTAATAGCTTACTAATAAGTAGTAAGAGATATTAGTTCTTAATTATAATCCTATTGAGTCCCCTATAGTCTATATAAAGGTGTAGGGTCCCGTCCTTCTTTAGAATAAATAGTATTAGGGCTCCCGCTTCGCTTATTAAAGCCTAGATCCTCTCTGCCGCCTAATTATTAGTGAGGTATCAGTAAAGCTCTTTAAGTTGCCTCTTATTTAATAAGTAGAGCGGACTATATAGGGGTTTCTTCCCCTCAACTAGATTAATAGAGTGCTCTGCGCCCTCTAGGAATAGAAACTCTTTTGCTATCTACTTATTAAATATTATGCGTTTGCTTTCTAATTTAAGTAGTAGTACTCTATCTATATCTAGGGAGTTCTCCTCGCCTAGGGCCTCTATAGCTAGCTTATAGGGGGATATATTCCCTAAGATATATAATATATAGGCCCTCTAGCTATTTTTAATAACCTCTTATGTGAATACTAATAGCGCTATAATACTAATTTGCTTATATTCCTATATATTTATTTAGGTTTTGATTATAATACTTTCTTAGCTTATAGACTATTATAATGGGAGGTCTCTAGCTCCCTCTAGTTAGCGAGCCTTAGCAAATAGTTGCTTAATCTTCCTTAGCCTCCCCCTTAAGTCTATTAGAAAGAAAGTTAGCTAGTATATCTTTAGAGATATTGCTATAGATAATCTATTAAACCCTTCTAAAGTAGGGGCTATAGCCTCTATAGGTTTTAGCTAGAGGAATTATACTAATTAACTACTAATAATATTAACTTAAGAATAGGAGTCTATATTTATAATAACTTCCTATTTAGTAAGCTTTTAGAGAATGAGCGCTTATCCCTTTATAGTGTCTCCTATTGGGAGAACTTCTAGTCTGGAATCTAGCGCGGGGGTTACTAGAGTAAGCCCCTAGCCTACTCGTTTTCTAATAAGTTAAGTTCCTTAACTTTTGCTATAGTTTAGATTATACTAATCCTTACTTTATTAGCAGGCGGTTAGTATCCTACTAGCATTATATTTACTTCACGCCTTACTTTTATCTTAGGATAGTCTCTCTGCTTATATCCCCTCTTATTATAGCTAAAATATACTATAGAGTTATCTACTAGGCCCCTAGGCGCGCTAGAACTGCGGCTAGGCCCCTGAGGTATATTGCTAAGAGGTTGGCAAAGTATTAGACTATGCGATCCTAGTGATATTTCACGCCTCTAGCCCTATTACCCTATCTATCCCATTCTTACTGCGGGTGCGGGCCTTATAGTAGGCTCTTTATTTGCCTATCTCTTCTTACTCTCGCTCCGCAAAGACTTAGCGCCCCGTTGGCAATATATATCCTATAGGCGCTCCACTTTAGTAGCTATATTCCTTAGTCTTAATATCTTAACTTTTTAATATTCTAGCTTCCTATATAGGAATAGTAGTAGTTAAAAGTATAGCGTATAGGCTTTAGCTTTGCTATCCTTAATACCTACTATACCTAAGTTATAGTATATTACTAACTATTTAGTAAAGAACTCTATTAGGGACTATATTTCTTTCTAATATATAGTATCTAGCTTCTCGTAGTACCTCTGCTTCTAAAGCTTAGAGTTAATATACTTATAGTAAGTGAACGCTAAGTAATTAGCCTAAGTTAGGTCTCCTTTTAACCCGCCCCTATAGCTTTGCTATTTAGTTTATAGCGATAGGCTTATTTTTATAAGGGCCTATTAGACCTATTACTCTAGTATGCTATTAGGGTGTAGTTAGTTTCCCTCCTTAATAGCCTAAATCTAATTACTAACCTAGTCTATAGTAGTATCTTTATCTAAAGTGCAATAGTTATATAAAGATAGCTTTTTATATTCCTTCTAGGAGTGCTTCTTTATTAGACGCTTAGTAAGCTCCCGTAGTAGTGTTGCGGTCTGCTCCTCATACTGCTACTACTATAGATATATCTGTTCTAGGTGGCTCTCCTGCTACTTCTGTAATAGTGCTATTACCTAGCTGAAAATCCCGGGAATAATGCTATTAGGTATAGACTCTAGCGGGGTGCCCTATTAGCTAATGCTTGCTATCCGTTCGCTAAGTGGTAGTCGGCCTACCCGATCTGGTGTCAGCTGGAACCTAGTATAACCCCTATCCCCTATTTCCCTAATAATAGTATTATTGGGGTTATTTATCCTATTAGCGCGATTATTATGCTAGCTCTCCTATATCTCGGGACTTAGTAAATAATTAGGGTTATGTCGGCCTAGTCCCTATTGGTTGAAATCGGTATGCCTGGTTTGTAGTTCGTTGGGGTTAAACTTAGCTACTAATTAGTCGGCAAGCTATTACTAATTCGTTCCTAATATCCTAACTAGCGCTAGTTGCTTAAATTAAGGTAGAAGTAATAGAATTATAAGAGTATAGCTATAGGCCTTAACTAGGAAAGGTTAGAATATTAGAATATAGGTATCTATTACTATATTAGACTATTGCTTAAGGTCTATGCTATTATGCGTAATAGGATTTTCCCCTTTATGTATTCGCTCGCCGCTAATTCGCCGGCGTTTCGCCGATAATGCAGCCGTGCGAGGTGCATCCAACTATTGTTCCTTATAATAAGGGGCGTAGCCCGGGTTTATTTAATAAAGAGGTGCTATTAATTAGAAGTAATCTATATTAAGGAGAGAAGGCTTAAGTCTGCAGGCTCATATAGTGCTCAAGCGGCTTTTGCGCGGTTATATAGTGGGGTCGCAACCCTTCACATACTTACTACTACTAAAGTGGCGTAGCCCTAGTGGCTTAGAGGCGGGCGCAGCCCAGCCCATAACAATTCTTCTTAATATATAGATGGCGGAGGCATTAAGCTAGGAACTAGCTAATTATTATATAGGTATTACTACTAGTATTAACTAGAGCGTAAGCTAAGTATCCTTTATTAACTCTAACTTATATAATAGTAGGTCTGCTATCTACTAGCTGCTCTATTTTATATTATTTCCAACTTAATATCTCCTCCTTAGTAAGCTCTAGGGCCTAACTTTGCTCTAGAGTTAGTCTTTTCCTAAATCTTTATTATTCTTAGAGAGGTATATCTCTACGTAGTAGTCCTCCTCTTCCTCTCTATTAGTAGAGTTAACCTTTAGGGTCCTAACTTTAGTGATTTTTAGTAGCTAGTTATTCCTTATAGGGTAGCGCTATATAATATAGCTCTTAACTCTATAGATATAGTAGGTATAGGTATCTTTAGGGCGGGTATTCTTATCCCTTCGCTAAAAGAGATATATTAAGTAGCTATTAGAGGATAACTCTAAGTCCTATTAGGGGCGATATTTCTCTTTTACTCTTAAGATGCGCATAGCCCTAGTTATATAAGTATCTCTATTAGCATCTTTAGCTGCTAGCTTCTAGTAGGGAGCTTAGAGATAGCTTAGAGCCTTCTAGCGTTTAACCTTTTAGGTAATATTCTAGACTTTTAAGAGCTACCTACTATAATTAGAAGGTAGGTTAATAGTAATTAACTAGTCTTTTAGCCTAAGAGTAAGAGCAGCCTCTAGGAGGGATATCTGGACCTGGCTAGGCTAGTTGCTGCCCCCCGTATCTACTAGGGTCTGCTTAAATCTCAGCAAGAAGGCTGAGAGGGACTCTATTTCTCTCTACTAGAGGGTCTATAGTTAGGCTACTGCTTGAGGCTATAGGTTATAATCCTTCTAGGTTTAGTTGAGGTAGGCTATAAAATCCTCGGGATTATATTTTCCTCTCTTACTGCCTGCTCTATAGAAGGTGGAGACTACTAGTTAGGAGTTAGTATCTAGGTATAAATTAATAATATACTACGCCTCTATATCTATAGAGTAAAAGATCTAGTTAATTATAAGAATATATCTTATCTATTACGCCTATGAGGCGTATTCTCTCTACTAACCTAAGAACTTTAGGGGTAAGAGTAGCAGCTTCTAGGTTACTATACTAGGTATTACTAGTAGTCTACTAGTAGTAGGTATCTGGGGGGGTATAAATAGTTGCTAGTTGCCCCTCTATAGCTCCTATATTTACTACTAGAGGTAGTTTAATACTATTACTAAGTTAATATATAATAGCTCGCCTTAGCTATTAACTATTAGGTTATTAACTATCTTAGTAACTAGTAGGGAGCGGCGCTTAACTCGTCTCTCGTTATTGTAGTGGTAAGCTTTAAATATGCGATAGGCTGGACCTGAGCCTGTGCGATAAGAGGTGGCGTAATACTATTTATTTGAAGCTAAAGAGGGAGAAGGAAGGGTTTTCCGCTTTAGCGCGGTTACGCTGGGTTTGTGGGTGGCTACTGGGTGGGCCCCCAAGAGCGGTGAGTCTGGGCAGAAGCCCAGATAGTTCCAACCGGGCGTAGCCTGTAATAAGTAGTATTAGTACCTAAGCTACTAAGATACCTAAGGTCCCTATCTATATAAGCCTTAATACTAATAACTTAAGGCCCCTAAAGTTTAATACTTAGCTTTTCTATATTAAGACTTAACTTACTAGTAGTAAGTACTTTAATAAGTCTTAATACTTTAAGTATATACTCTTGTATTTAGGAAATACTATTTATAATATTATCTCACTCCTACTTAAGAGAGACCTCTCTTAGACTATAACTACTGAATAGCTTATTAAGGAGCTTAAAGCTTCTTTTTATAATCTAGTCCAGTAAAACAAGGCCTAAATAAAGCTTAATAACCTCACTATTTTATTTAAGGATATCTAGATTAAGTAAGCTACCTTTATTAAGCTTATCTATAAGTCTAAGCTCCTAGAGTCTTGATAGTACTAGAAGTTCTATAAAGAGCTACTAGTTTCTCTTTAGAATTAATACTTAGTTTATTATATAAATACTACCCTTAACTTCTAGGATTATATTACCTAGGTCTATACTATTAGTTATATTATAGCGCCTTCTAATACTTAACTTAACTAGTTAGTAGGTTAAAGTATATACACTACTACCTATAATAACTCCTCTAGTAATAGAGGCTATAGCTAGCTTACTAAAGCTTAAGTTAATAGGAATTATATCCCTAATATCCTTTATAAGAAGCTCTATAAGCAGGGTGCCTGCTTTATTTATAGTAAGACTAGCTATAACTCTTATAAATACCTCTACTAGAAAGTAAAAGCTATAATAGGTTTAGGTTCAGGTTCCCCGCGCTTTTAGTAGCGGTTTAATAAGTATTGCGCGCAGCTATAATCCCGGGCTAATCTCTTAAAATAAGATAGAAGTTATATAATTATAAGCGTATAGTAGCTAAAGGCTTAGATTAGGGAAGGATAAATAGCTTTGTGCGTAAAAAATAGGTGTATTGAGGTACTAAGAGTATAACTTAGCCTGTTCCGCTAGCTGCGTGCGGAAGGCCCTTTTAAGATGCGCGTATTTATAACTCGTGCGCTCGGCCTCCGCTTAGCGCCCGCTCGGCGCATAATCCTTATGATATCTAAATATCCTTACACTTTATATCTATTCTATCTCTTTACTCTACTTCTTATTTTACAAGAAGTCATCTCCTATACAAACAAACATTTATTATACTGAATATAACCTAGCTACCTAGCTATAATAATAAGCTAGTAAATACACCAATATTTAATATAGAGTAAATTCTAGAACCCTAAGTTAAAGCTTTCTATTACTTGTATACTATATTACCTAATTATAATATACTTCTTTAAAATAATCTTAAGGTATTTAATTCTAATAAGCTAGTCTTGAAATAGCTTATTAAGAGCTTATTTATTAATATTAATACTAAGGGATATAATAATATTGCCTAGTTATTAGCTTATTAGTTATAAAGTTAAGTAGTTAAATTTATTAAGAAAACGATTTTATATAGAGAGTTAATCTATAGTAAAGAATATTATAATATAGAAATTCTATAGTAAAACTCTACTAATATAGTAGTAAAGCTATAATAAGGAGCTCTAGTAGTCAAAATAGTAAGACTCTTCTTAACTATCCTTAGTAAATTTAGCTATATTGCTTATTAATAAATAGTATAGTATGTTATTAGCTTTATGAAAGAGTCCCTATATTACCTAAAGTTACTTTTGGCTAGTACTATACTGGAAATGGTACTGTACTATTGGAGGAGATCACACCCTAATTAAACACATAAATTTCCGACCCCCAACATTCATCGGTCTTTCTATCCCATCTGCTCACCGCAATTGTCTCCCTACAACCTTGCAGACTACCTCAAGGTAACAAGCGCATTTCAAACCACAAATGATTTCAGTCAGGATACTCCCCGCTGGTTGACCGCGCAAGCCCCACCAGCATAAACCAACGCCTAGGGGACCGTCCCGCAACGGATCCCAAAACCACGCCTCAAGCACGTTTCTCACCGAAACAGCGAACCAAAATATCGAGCAGTCAGTTGGTTGTGGTAGCTGGGTACGTATCCTTCCTACCTTACCTTCTTGGTCTGTCACTATCCACTTTCTCATTCGAACGGCGCCAGATGTCAGATTCCAGATTCCAGAATCCAGGTCCCAGAACCGCTTTTCAGCTCAGCACCCAAAGCAGCAAGCGACAGCAAGACTGACGGGTCGTGCATCTGATCTGCCATCGCCGGTTCCCTGTCAGGTCTCAGGTCTCGTCCGGTGTGGCTCTGTCTCAAAAAAAAAAAAAAGGGGGGGGGGGGGGGTGGCAGGAAACAAGTACAAAGGTATCTAAGATGCAGCCCTCATCGTTTACCGACGCGCTTCTTTTGGCTTTGCCATGCCTACCTACTCATTGCTTTGCGCTTGCTCTATCCCTCGCGTTGCTATACCCACTGATTTTCTGCATCTTCCCTGTCAACGAGCTGCCAAGTGCCGGCTACTTACATGTCACATGTCTATTGACACCTCAAGGTAGCTTACCTACCTTCCTTCCTGCGGGCTGCCTGTTGCTGGTGCTCGAATTGCTTTGAGCGCTGCAAATCGCAGCACCTTTCTCTTCGGATGAAAGCTACTTTTGGTGACCGTTGGAGAGGCCTCTGGGCCCTGGCCTAATAGTGTGGCCCATGGTCCATCACGCTACCAAGTAGGACAACAAAGCAAGGGGGGGGCGTTCAAGACAGCGCGCTGCCCAGCCTACACGTGTAGGTGACGTCCCCATCGTCAACCATTCCCTCGTCAGCCTTTGGTGTTCCGAGACTCTGGCTCAATTCTGCCTACCTACCTTACCTTACGTTACCTCGCTCCTACTGCGAGGTACCTCTGGACCGTTATCTGGCGGCTTGATCTTTGGATCTGAGGTCATTTTGTTTTTCTTCCCACGAGCTCAAGGCGAGGGCTAAGAATGGCGGGGTTGCTGGCTGGCTTCCCAGTCGGGCTCGCTTGCCCTGGCCCGGTCTGCTCTCTCTCTCTCTCCCATGTTCTCCCTTCCAAGTTCCATTACGTCCCCTTCCCCTCCCCCTCCACCTCCCCAGGCTACCCTCCCCTCCTTTTTGGGGCTTCCCATTGTGTCTGTGTGTCCGTGTCCTTTTCCATGTCCTTGTCCACACCCGTGCCCCATGTCAATATGCATGCCTTTAACACTGGCCTGGCGTTTCTCAATTCCATTCCACATGATACTCGGGAATGTTACTGATCTGAGGCTAATAGCTTCGCAGCCCCTCCAGGCTCGGCACGACACTAGATACCCAAAATCGACCAAGGTCGTTCGTGTCGTAGGGCTCGTTTCCCGCATTTTGCTCACCGACACAGCCTGTCTGCCGGCTCTCGGTTGAAGAGAGGAAAAGAAAAACAAAAAAGATCAACAACTGGGGCTCACGCCTTACTTCACTCTCCATTTCTCTTCCACTCGGCTCCCTTTCTCCTCCTCTTCTGTTACTCTTCTGTTACTCGCCTTACATCTGCATCGCATTGCAGCGCAGCGCAGCGCATCACATCGCCACCCTTGGAGCTCCTCTCGCTCCGGTTCCGACCTGCCTGCAAACGAGTACAATTTGAGGGCAAGCAGTCCAGCTTCCCAAGGCGACCAACCAGCCAGGCCCGGTCGATTTGTCTAGACTGCGGTGGCTGCGGCTTAGTTTCTGCACACAACCTTGTCTCACGCCTTGTAACGGAGCGGTCGAGAGACCCGCAATAGCTGCCTAGCACCCAGCTGCCACTGTTTCCCTCGCAGGCTCGCACCCAATTGCGCTTCTTTTTGCGCCCAACGGCGCGATCTCTTGGGAAATAGCAGGGGCCTTCCCGGTTACGCCCAAGAGCCCACGAACAAATATCCACCCACCGACTGCCGCCCACCCCTCAATCTTCGCAAACCACCCACCCGCCTTTGCAACTCTCGGTCTCGTCCCTACTCTCACCAACCCGGAAGGGAGAAAAAGGCAAAACCGCCCCCCCCCCCCCCCCCCGCCAAAAATTCCAAATTCATCCCAAACCTATTGCTGTTGTCCAGGAGTTCGTCATCTGATCAGCTTTCTGCCCAAGTTGCCCTGTCATCCGCACTTTGGTCTTGTTGCCGTCCGCCACTGTTCTATGCTTGGATAAACCCTCCTCACGATCCCGACTGCACAACGCCGCACGGCCATCTCGAACGTCCACACCCAGTTCCTCTTGGTTTCCCGTTGCAGAAGCCTTTCTCACGCGAACTTCGTCTGACCTTGTCAACCAAATCACCCCTTCACTCCGGCCTTCTCTTGAGCTTGTCGTGAGTATATGGTTTTCGCCGCCAGACACTTCCCGATGTCGTCGTAAGTCTCGTACTTTTCAACTAGGCCAGGGAAACAATCGACTTGGTGGCATTCACCCAGGACACCGCTCAACTAACACAATCCGGAAGACGCCATTTGCAAGGACGCTTTGCCCCTCGTTCGGGAACGACTTCCGACTCGCTCACTGACGACGAGGATCACGACTACCAAACCACAAGCTCCGAGGAACATAACGACGAAAGTTACTCTGACGAGTACGACGACGAACAAGACCTCGGCCCAAACGATTCGTCTTCCGTGAGCCCAAGCAGGTACCGCCCGCAACCACCTCAACGCGCGACTCGCTATCACGAATTACCTCACCGCCCGGGCCCATCACCTTACGGTTCCGCATACGCTCCCGCAGTTCGGCCCGGTTCAGTGCCGAATCCTCCCGAAAGCGTGGATCCGTCGGAGGAATACCAACCGTCGGGTTACGGCCCCCGTGGCGGCTACGGTGCTCATGCACCTCCCATGCATGCAGTACAGCAAGGTCACGGCGGCCGCAACTCCTACTATGGTGGTCGCGGCGGTCACCCGCAAGCTCCTGGTTACCCTCAAAGTCACGCCGGCGGTTATCCCATGGGTGGTAGTCCATATGGGCCTCCCCCGAACCAGACAATGGTTCCGTACGGCCACCAACCCCACGGCTACAACCCCTTTTCGCCAATGTCCAACGGAAGCGGTCAGAGTTACTTCGGAGATGCGCGTCACCACAACCAGTACGATGCCATGATGCCGTATAATCAGCCACAGCCACCGGCCTTCTACGGCCCCGGAGGCTACCAGATGCCGCAACACATGGCCCAGTTCCTGTATTCTCAGCCCGCGCCACCGCCCCCGCCTACGGAGGTGGCCCCGCGGACCAAGACCCCTGCGCCAGCCCCTCCGCCGTCCCCGCCGAAGCCAGACCCAGAGAAGCTCAAGTTACAGGAAGAACTGGAGCTTTTCAAGAAGTTACAGGCCGAGAAAGAGGAGGCTGAACGGCGACGTCTGCTTGAAGAAAAAATTCAAAAGGATGCGGAAGAGGCCATCAGAGTGCGAATGGAGGAAATCAGAAGGGCTCAAGAGGAGGCACAGAAGGAAATCGCAAGGGCCAAGAAGGAAGCCGAGCAGGCCGCCCGCGAAGCCATTGAGCTTGAGCGCAAAGCCGAGGAGCAGAGAGTCAAGATGCACCAAGAAGCCATGGCTCGTGCAGAGCGCGAGGCAAGAGAAAAGTACGAGGCCGAAATGAGGGCTCAGGCTGCAGCAAAGGCTGCAGAAGCAAAAGCCAAGGCTGATGCCGAGGCGGCTGCCCAACTGAAACTCGAGCTGGCTATCAAGGCTCAGGAAGATGCCAGGATTGCTGCTGAGAAGAAAGCTGCCGAAGATGCCGCCGCGAAAGCCAAGTACGAGGCAGAAATGAAGGCACAGGCCGAAAGAGAGGCTCGCGAGAAGCTTGCTGCGGAAAAGAAGGCGGCTGATGACGCTGCCGCTGCCAAAGCCAAATATGAGGCCGAGATGAAAGAGAAGGCTGAGAAGGAAGCCCGCGACAAGATTGAAGCCGAGAAGAAAGCGGCGGAAGAAGCTGCAGCCGCCAAGGCGAAGTACGAAGCTGAGATGAAAGAGAAGGCCGAGAAAGAAGCCCGCGATAAGATTGAAGCCGAGAAGAAAGCGGCGGAAGAAGCGGCAGCTGCCAAGGCGAAGTATGAAGCTGAGATGAAAGAGAAGGCCGAGATGATGAAAGAGAAGGCCGAGAAAGAAGCCCGCGATAAGCTGGCAGCCGAGGCCAAGGCGGCGG
>JAXCEF010000710.1:0-19940 GCA_037178605.1 Colletotrichum euphorbiae | reverse complement strand
ACACAGCATAGCAAGACCACACTGTCAACCTAGCGTCATCCCTCAGCTTCTGTTAGCAGAACCCTACTGTCGGATAGCTGACCGTAACATCTAGCTAAATAGGTTTAAATCTAGGCTGCTCTAGGCCTACCTCTAACCTATTAGTAGCTTAAGGATTTTGCTAAATGCATCCTATAGGTCTATAGAGACTCCTAGCCTCTTAGAAAGAACTAGGTGTAGTCTTTTATTAAGAGAAACCTATCTATAAGGGTCTAAAGAAATAGAGCAATTAATTCCTAGCGTATTAATAGAGCCTTAACTAATATAATTAGGTAATAGTTTAAATACCTCGCTATACCTGAAATTATAGCTATTAAGGCCTCTAATTAATATAATATAGATAAAACTAGTATTCTAGAAGGTAGAGGATTAAATAGGCTTATTCTTAGATTATTAGAAACTTATTCTATCTGCAAGAAATAGCCTAGATCGCATGCTTAGATATCTCTAATTGAGTATATCTCTATAACTAGTAAGGCACTACCTCCACTTATTATATATAAGGCAAGAATATCTAGTAGCAGTGGTTCCCTCTGGATCTGATGCTATATGAATCCTGGAAGTTTATAGCAATAGAAAACGGGTGGACTTCTGACTTTATAGCTATTAAATAGTTAATAGAGGTCTTTATCCCTTTAACCTAGCTAGGAGACCCCTTAGAGGTTAGATTATTAATTTTAGATAGTTATAGAAGCTATGAGACTACTACTTTTATATATATATACTTTAGAAATAAGATATACTTACTATTCTTACTAGCATACACGTTATATATCCTCTAGCTACTTAATTAATTAGTTTTTAGGCCCCTTAAGGCAGTATATAACAAGGAGCTTGAATTACTAGCTGAATAGGATGCTAGTATAATTATAAGCAAGAGGAATTTCGTTATTTACTATAGCAAGGCACGCAAAGCAGCCCTAATAAGTAAGAATATTATTAGTGGCTAGAAATAGACTGGTTTGTGGCCTATTAGTATAGCTAGACCCCTTATAAGCTCTCTACTGCTTGAGAATATATTAACCCCTACTAAACTAGCTAATTAGGTCTATAAAGGGCTCTCTAATAATAAGATAAGTGAAAAATAGGCGGCAGATATATTAGTAGTCCCTTAGTTAAACCCTAAGAAGAGGGATAAGCTTTAGGATTAGTTTAACTTATTTAGCAAGCTGATAATAATGAGCATATGTAGCGCCTGCTTTTTCAGAAGGTTTAAAAGGGCTTTAATAAGAAGGTATACTAACTAGTAGTAGCCTAGCAAAAGATTGAGGTACTATAGGTAGAGGTTAATACTAATAGGGCTAAGAAACATAAGAAGGTTAAAATAAGCCTAAATTCGAAGTTTGCTGATATTAAGGCTATTTGGGGGGCTCAAATCGAGGCGGGCGAACTTAAAAATAGTATAGATAAATCTAGTGAGTCTAAAAACCCTAGTAATAGCGAAAGTTGCATCATTATGGCATTATAATATATATAAAAAGTGGTTGAAGTTGATGTGTATTAATGTGAGGGCATTAAAAATAGGTGGTCTGGAAGTGGGGGTGGTCCGAAAGTAGGTGTGGGACGTTATGAAGCAGGGTAATCCTGGGCTTTGAGTGCTCCTTTGGAATGTGAACCAGGCCTGAGATAAACGAAGACGACTGTAAGGTTACTTAAGCGATCGGACTTGCCGTAACAGGCGCCTCTCCTTCCCCGTTCAGGAAGCAGTATTTCGAGCGTTGACATTGGTGACATCGCAGCCATGGCTTCATATCACGAATGTCTGACTGATCTGAAACGAAATCTTATGGACAAATATTTTCTTTCTTTCTATCGCCTCCAGCTTACAGGCACTCGTCCGGGTTTGGTATTAACTCCTCTCCCATGTTCAGAGGCACTTACCAAGCAGTCGTCAGCTTCACATCCCCCTGTCGCCAAAGAATAATCGAACATCAGTCTCGAAGGACAAACTGACCCTCGTTCGTTCGAGCTGCAAATGCCAGTGTTGAAAAGACTGACTTTTCGGGCAATGGCGATCATGAATATCAAACGTCGTCTAGAACCTGGAGTCGGATTTTCCGGCGTCCACGGCCGGATCTGCACGGAGTGTTTCTACTTGGTAACCGTTTTCGTACTACGGTGACATCTCTCCGCACCGGCAATGCCGCCAGTCTTCCAGGAGTGCGTCGGGGAGGAGCAAGCGCTACATCACATCCATGGATATTGAAACCAACCCGCGCACATGCCGCGTAGCAGACGGTTTGTAATTTTACGAGCATATCTCAAACCTCCTTCGCTAACGGAGGCAAGGAAATTCGAAATCATCAGTAGCCAGGTCCGAAGTGTTTCCTCATCACCGTAGAATCGGGGTAGTCGGCGGATTTGGCGCTGTGCTGGCTCGGATGTCCCGATGATTGTCGTTTCATGTGCGGGAGGTATTCCCGTTTTGAACTTGGCAAAGTAATTTCAAGGTCATATGCATATCGGCCTTACAGCAACATATTCGTTCGAATAAATGACAGGTAAGCGCATAATTAGCATGCGAGCACGCTACCCTGGCCGACAGTCCGAGTACGAGCATTTTGCACATCCTCATGTGAAGAAGATTTATCCGAGACCACATTGCTGCTATTGAAGAGTGCGCATTCGTTCTCTCTGCCAGCAGCTAGAGAAGATCGTGGCCATCAGACAAGATGCGGAACACCACTGCTCGTTCTGATTCAGACGCTGTACTCCGGACGATTACAGACAATAACTGCCAAAGTACCGTTGGGAATCCGAGGGATAGGAACCGACCAGGATCCGGGGAAGGGTCTACAGAATCAGCCGCGCACTAGCATACTTCGCTACCGAGCACGCCAATTTATCCTGAAGCTTAAAAACGCTTAATGCTCGTGCTTTGAACGGCCGAAGCGCGAATACTGTCCCAGTTTCGGCAGTATCGGACGGCGGATGATTTGAGGACTCCGCTGACATATTCCGGATTGGTGCCGGGAGAGAAGGGCCGAGTTCTCCGGTTGATTACTTCTCTCCGGATTTTGCTGGCTTATCGCCGATGGAATTGTCAGACTGTCACTTGACAGCGCCGGAGTACGCCAAGCATGTATGCGATCGCAAAAATGAGGCCCCGTACTTGCCGCAGAAGCAGCTCCGGCGGCCAAGTCGGCAGGCCGGGCTGGCTCGACGGCGCTGTTGGTTGCAATCGAAGTTGCGGGGGCCAGAACCACCCAACACGTCACAGATCAGCCGAGTGCACTGTGCCACACCCGTTCAAGAATGCGGTTTACAGGGGCTGAGAAAACGAGAATGCCGTTCAAACTCCGAGGCAAAGGCGTGAAGGCAACCGGTCGGGCACCGCTCCTCGAGCTGGAATGGTGCCACGCGGGTGCGGGGCTTTCGTCGGCGGAACGTTGTGCAGCCCCCTGACGCCGCTCTGAACAGATATACAAGCCAGATGTTGCTTTGCGGCGATTCTATCTCGTGAGACGAGATGAATGGGAATCATACCCGCGACATCATTGCACGAGCCCATGAGCAAGTCTGCTTGCTGGCTGCGGGGGTCGATGTGGCTGCTGGCGCATACATGCCTCACCGAGTAGACCGTGCCCGCGCCGAAAGTCCGGAAACCGGCGGAACTGATTCCGGAAAGACCCACAGCTTCTGGAGGCTGGAGGCCGCAAGGCCGCAAGGCCTCAAGGCCTCTACCCATGTTAGTCGGTGCTCCGATCGCCGGTCGCGTGAGAAATGCAACGAGATGCCCATTCATTATCAGCTGTGGCGGTGACTCCCAGCAGCTGGGGCACAGCGAAGGGTCGGTACACTTCCGAGGCAGCGTGCATTCCTCAGCAGCCGTCTGCAAGGACGGACTCAATTTAGCACTTATTGTTGCCTCCGTTAGGATTCCCAGTTGCTGTGTAAAACAGGCTCATCACAAATGCATTTATCGCTCTTCCCATATCACGGACGTGGCAGAGGTACGGCCGAGCGAATGCCGGGCAAATACCGTGACACCACGTCCATTTCAGTACAAGAGACTTACGCGCTGTGGCTACATGCATATTACTAAGACGATACGGGCAGCAAAGCGAGACCAAGGGCGTGATCGGCCCCAGAACGTGCGGTCTGCGGTACGATTAGCAGTACATCGCAGGAGCTAACCAACTCCTTATAAATTCAGCTAAAGTATACATCTAACCTTCATTATACAGCGGACTTATAGTAACAGCTCGCCGCCTATTATTCTATCTCTATCTGTTGGTTTTATATGGGCAGAGTAATAAAACGCGCGTAGCCCTCATATATATATTACGTAGTAAAGCTATTTTAAAGTGCGTGTGTATGTGTCTCACATATAAATAGCGTGGGCAGTAGTGTTGAACTATATTAGGCCTGCAAATACAGTCACGTAACGTACGTATATATATATATATATAATAATATTATATTTAGTAGCAGCCTCATTCTGCTACTTTATAGGTCACAGTATTAGCGCAGTACTAGCAGTCTTTTTTCATAGCTAGGTGCGCTATAACCTACTATAAAATATAACTATTTGCAGACCTAAACTAGTATAAAACAAATTCTCCCTATTGAAGACCTTCCTCTATATAAGAGATATTATTAATAATCTAAGGGCTATATATAATAGTACTATAAGGAATATATAATAGAGGCTAAATATAGAGCACAGTATATCACAGTGTCATTAGTACTATTTGTACTATATAAAGAAGCCTCTTAAAGGTTATTAAAAATGCTAGTATCTGCTCCCTAGAATAAGCTTAAACCTAACTTAGGGTAAGGTTATGCTATAACTTAATAGCAAGCCTATATGGGAAATAAATGCGGCGGCTTATGCAAGCAGCTAACGCGGCCTAGAAGATTCTAGAACCTAAGCACTAAGTATAAAAGAAGCGCTACTCCCCAAGAAACTCTCGTTTACTTAGAGGATAGAGACTTTAATACTAAGTTTATTATATATATAATTACCCTTTTGAGGTATTATTTACGTCATTTATTAATTATATAACCTAAGACTCTATATCTCTATTACTACTCCTAGTAGTATAGCTATTACCCTTTATAGCATAAGAAATATTATAGCTATAGTGCCCCTTCTTATAAAGGGCGGGCCCCACAAAGGAGCGTAGTGCTGCAGCCAATAGCGTCTCGGCCTTCAGTACATGCGTGCATATGTGCGCGCAACAGTACTACCAATTGGACTATGCGCAAAAAGTACGTAACAACAAGTCATACACTTGGTGCTTGGCTGCACCTAAGTACGGGTTGTGTCCGCCAATTCACTGATGCGACCGTGGCGTAGCCTGTAGCAATGGGGCATAGCCTATAACACTTCTCTTGCCTTATAACCTATTCTTCTATTTAAATTATTATTATATTATTATTAATAAACTGCTCAAGAGATAGGTTTGGAGTACCTTCAGTAAGAGTATTAACTAGGTTATCCTTAGAGCTACGCGCGCGTTCATAATACTCCGCCGGTATGAAACTAATAAAGATAATATCCTCTCTTTAGTATAGAAAGACCTTAATTAAGTATAAATATTATACGCTATATATTATTAATCAAAACCTCAGTATTAGTAAGTATATACAAAAAGCCGCTATTAAACTATACTACTATAAATATATTTTACTTAATATTACTCTTCTAACTCCTCTACTTCTTTTATTGATTTACCCTCAGAATAAATATACTAAAGGAATATTATAAATAGTACTAGTAAATTCAGTCCAGTTCTTATATTAAGAGCTTTTGTTTGTATTTATAGAGATCTCTCTCTTCTCTCCTACCCAAATATCTAAATATATGTATTATAGAGATTTATAAAAAGTAATAAGACTTTGTTAAATATCACAGAGATTATAATTTGCTAATAAACAAAACGCTATAATATACTAAGTACTACTTGCTAAAAACATAGATAAGAAAATTGTTTTCTCTACTTAGATATAAAATAATATAACCTCTAAAGAGAAATATAATCCTAAAGCTATTCTATAAAAAACTTGAAATTAATACTAGCTTATATAAAATTTGATATAGAAGTATTAATCTAAGTCTCTTAGAAAATATAGAAGAAACTTTTCATTACTATTAGCTCTCTTAGATTTATACCTCATTTCTCTAAAGTATATATAACAGATCACCTTTTAGGGCTATAACTATTAAAGCTATTATAACTATTATAACTATTATAATAATATTATTAGCTTTATTAATATCATTACTCTTTATTATTATTAACTACTAAGGCTTTATTATAGTGTATAATAACCTTACAATAAGGTAAGAGAGTTCTTTAGAGAACTCTCTTAGCTTTTTACTAATAATATAGCTTATAGTTATAAATCTAAGACTTAAGATAGATTAAAGAGAAGGTATATATATTAGAATCTATATAACTTTAGATTTTTATAGTCTAGAGTTAGTAAGGAAGTTACTAGCTAAAAGTACTACTTAAAGAGGTATAGTGTCTCGAAAAATGAATTTTCCTGGATTGTGGGCTGTATTGTGGACTGCGCGTTCCGGAGCTGATCACGCCCCAAGGCGGACCGGGCATGGTGCTTCCAAAACGGGAACGGCAGGGGCAGGGAAATGTCGACGCGACCCCCGGAAGACACGGAGACGGGAATCGTGGCGTCGTCAGCGATCGTCAGCGACCATGAGCTTGCGGGCTCACTGCGGACATGAGGTCGATCGTCCACTGGGCATATTCTTTCTGCATCCCGACTGCTTGCCCGGAAGACGCTCGAAAGAACGAAAATGGCGCATAGTACGGTAAGCAACCTCTCAGTCACATGGCTATGATCCGCTCCGGCCGCTGGCTCCATAATCGGCAGACTGTGAAGGCTTTCTCTCGGGAGTGTGGTCGGGTGGTCTATGGAACGCTCTGTTGTTTCTAAACGAAGGTTGCAAGAAACGGGTGAACTAGTCACACAGCTGCTTGCACTGTATCGGATGTTGGGTTTCAGATGAGGCTGCATGGGTGCAGATCTGGAAGCCAAGCAGTGTCCCTTTCGTTTTGTTTGTGCCGCGGACCGCTGAGCAACGCTGACCTGGGCGGACTCGGCTGAACGAACGAATCGCACTGGCACGCCCCGGGTCGGCGCGGCTGTTCGAGGAAACTGCACTGGCCAGGTTGCCGGGAACGCTACGGCGGCAACCCACAGCAGCCCAGGAAACAATCTTCTTCCGGGGCGGAAACCAACACTCACATCCAAAATCGCACTGAAGACGTGCGCCGCCAAGAATAGCGTCCTTCAGCAGGTCCAGCAACACGATCCAGTCGCTGTGAGATATCGCAATTCTCGTCAAACGAGGATTCAGGCGGAATAAGAATGGCGACTTGGTGCCAGCATGAACCCGTTTCGACATTTTCCCAGCGTACTGAAGACGTGCTTTCTCTCGGTCGCCGGGGGAATGAATGTTCAAATATATTCCGCATCACAAATGCAACAGCTTTTGTCTCCCGGCCGAGAGAGTTGCGTGACAAGGACAGAAGTAGGTGGGCGAGATGTAGCGGCAACGGGACAAGCCTCCTACTTTCTTGGGGTTGACAGTCTCAGATTCTCTTCATTTGCCGCGTTTCCTGTGTTCTGGGGAATGAATTTGGGTGTTACCCATCCTGGAATCACCTGGACAGGCCCTGAGCGTAATGCAGTTGGAAGATCAAGCACAGAGCCCTCAAGCTTTGCTGACAGCTGAAGCATGTCGCGCGTGGGCTCGGGGGGTCTGGAGGTCGCAACTGCCGGTACATTCGGCTTGACCCCCTATTCGACACGGCCACAGTGCGCAGAGGGGCAGCTCCGAGAGCAGCGAGCCGAGCGCTCCAGTTTGACGTCGCCGGTGTTCCCACTTTCCGACACCTTCTGCACCTCGACAACGTTGCGATTGGCGGCGGGTTCGCTTTCGTGAGAGTATCAGCAGGTCGTTGCATCTCATTCTCCGAGAACCGAACCAGTCTGGGCCTGACTTTCATCGAAGTCTGAAGATGCCGTTGCAGTCTTTTGTTGGGTTTCGCGGGACTTGTGCTTGCGAGGGACGGCCGGGGTGGGTCGCAATGCGCAAGTCCGCTCTCAGCACGGGTGGGTAACGAACAGGTCCAGGCTCGGGGCGGGTTGAGTTTGATTAACAGAAATTTGGCGCGTCGTTGAACGAGATGGCGCTGAACACTCTCGGGATTGTCGCTCCATGGCGAAAATTGGGTGAGGGGAAAGGGTGGGTGCCCCCCCGGAGCGAAGGCGGAACACGGGTGCCTAGCTGGCCCGGACGCAGCGGCAGCCTTTGCCGGGGGTGTTTCTGTGCACAGTGTTGGCTTGTCGCTGTAATTACAAGCGACTTGCCGGACTGTTTTGGCCATGCAGTTTCAAGACAGCGAACAAAGATTTACACTGATGCAATGGACGTAGTACGAGTGAGCAGGTGGGCTTGACATAGGGGCGATAATGCTGCTAGACGTCTGGACATCGAATGCTCTTCGTGGCGTTGGCAGATTGCCATCAATAACAGACAAGGCCTCCGATTCCAGACCAATCCAACAAGCCGGGGCCGCCGGGCTTGCAGGCGACCGAGGATCAGCAGGATTGTCGTTGATGCTTCTGGAATGATGCACATAATGTAGATGGGCCCGGGTTACTCAGGTAGACGGGCTGGAGACGGGGAAAATAGAGGCCAAGGTCCGAAAATTGGCACTGCCGCCGAAGGAAGCCCAGGTTGCAGCCACCGGCCTTATTTACTCTTTGGCGACAAGTTTGTGTTGGTCGTGTAAGCCGACAGCGCCCCTGAGCGGTGCCGGTGATATCCAGAAAGCGACGGGCGATGTAGAGCGGTTAATGGCCTTTCTGACGCGGGATCCGGCCCTCGTTGGTCATCGGCCGGCAGACCGTGTCGTAATTGAAGATCCGTCTAGACACGGGCGAAGCGCGCAGCTTGGGGTAAAAGGCCGTGCCGTGGCTTCTGAGTTGGCGTCGTGCTGATCGTAATTGGGAAAGGGTAATCAAAGCAAGCACCAGGTTCTGTTGTCGCCGGCGTTGGAGCAGAGCGTTCCGTGGTACTCTGTAGAATTCTGCGAAAGCACCGGGGAACGGCAGCATCGATTTGGAGAGGGGAGCCAGCTGTAGACTGTGTAGGAGGGTGCAGCACCGATGGAGACCAGGGGTTGCGGCGTTTCTAAGCCCGCCCGGCGGCGTTTGTCGTCCACGCCCCCATGCCACAGGCAGACTAGCCAATGTTGTCGAGTCGTTCCAGTCAGCGGGAGTCTTTACTCTTGCAGTGGAATCGCCCGATCGCTCAGTCCGCGCTTCTCATGTCTTTCAGCGATGTGGGCCAAAGCCCGGCGCCCGGCGGACATGGCAGGGTTTGTGACTCTGTGTTGCCGAGGTGTAGGGCGCTGTAGCAATCGTAGGGATCGGCGGGCCCGGGGCGTCGCACGCTGATGACAGGCGCTGCCGGTCGGGTCCGATTTGCTCGCGGAGCCTCGCTGAGGCGGCTTTCTGGGAGGAGTCGAGGACGAGTTGAAAACGCGCATGCTGGAGTCTGTCTCAAGGCCAGCAGAAGAAGAAGACGACCAAACCGCGGAGGACCATACAGGGCGCTGAGAGTAACGTAATCGGCCTGGGAGACTGAGGGATGGTCGCCCACACGCCTTGTCTCTTTACGAACGGGAGGCATCGGTCGGCGACGGTGGACAGAGGACGGATGGATGCGAGACACGAGATGTGTCGGGGAGGGTTGCCGTTGCCCGTTGGTGCTGTGCAGCACTGTATTGTTTTGGCTTCCGGGCGGCACTCAGCGCTGTGTCAGGCAGAGCCAGCCGGATGATGATGTCGACAGTTGCCGCGATGTCATTGAGATCAGGGAAGGGAATTCCTTTGGTGGAGCAATGATGAAGAGGGAGAGGCTTTTCTTCCCGTTTTCTTAATCTCCTTTGTCGCTAAAGACAGAAAGATATCTACAGCAGCAGGCGCATCAGGGAAGGAAGGAGCATTTGATTGATATGGCATGTACGTAGGTAGGTGTCGCGCATGCTCCTGCCTTTCCTTCTTCCCAGCTGATAATACTAAGGTATCGGACAGGCGCGGAGACGCGCTGAAGCAGGTACCGGTCGATGGCAGCTGCGCCCTGGGACGCAATTCGCAGGTCAGACCGTCAGGTTCCTTTCATTCTGTTTGTACACAGTGCAGGTACGTACCTGTCCAGCAGCAGGAGGCAGGAGGTAGGACCACCTCAAGTCAGGCGCTCATTTGGCCCCATCCTTTCTCTCCTTCCCTCCGTAGCTCCTCATTCAGCTCCGGCACCACCAGCCGATCCGCCCGTAAAACCTCAGGCCCGCGTCTCTCACTCTGTGTCTCTGCTGCCTCAGGTGAGGTGAGCGAACCTCCTTTCCCGCCAAGGTAGGTACAAAGTAGGTAGGCTCCCTTTCTCGCTCTCTACCCATTTCTGATCTTTCCCTCTTGTCGCGCCCTTTTTCTTTTCCCCCTATGACTTTCATTTCCAGAATTGCGCCTGCGGTTCTGTGTGGTGGTCCGCACTTGCCTCGTTTCTCCCGGCCCATTTCCACTTCTTTCCATTTTGCTTTCGGCACACACCCCCCTAGACCCGCCGACAGCACCCGTGCCGCGCCGCGTCTGGACTCTGCCCAGCCCTGAGCACACTGCATCCGTAGAATCAGCATCATCCGCGAGGTACCGACCTAGCAGGAAGACACCCGTCCGACTGTGTCCCGTGTGTCTGTCTCTTCTCCTGCCTCATATTTCCCACTTGCTCATGCGCGAGTTGAATTGAATTGAATATTTATTTTTCGCTTGAGAGGAGTCAAGGGTCCAACTTTCCCCAGCAAACAATGCACATAAGGCAAGGCTTTCATTCATCTGGGGATTCTTTATCTGATTTGTTCCCCGGCCGCCCCACTCCCGCCCTACCTAGTGTAGACACTGTACCTTAGGTACGGTGTACCTGATGTGAGCTTTCTTCACCAAGGAGAAAGGTACTTCTCCTTTGTACCTCACCTTCCTCTGCCTTCCTCGTTCCTCGACTCACACCTACCTCTTCTACACACACCCCCTCTCCCCGTCCACCTGGTGCTGTTCCATGCTCTCTCCCCCCCACCCCCCAATTTCCCTCCACCGAAACGGCCACCAGAAAAAAACCACCGCCCGGATTTTTCGCCCACCACCGAGAAATCACGGCCGCCCGTGTCCTCATCCAGCTCCGAAATCCCCCTTCCTTCTTCACCATCACCACACAACAATTCACCCATAATTCTTGTCGCATCTGTATCGCAAACAGCGTCGGTCTGCTCCGACACCGCTCCGGAGTAGAGTTCTCGCCCTGATTACGGCCCCAAGCGCGTCTGCCCCCGTCCGCCGCCCGCTGCCTGGGGGTCTCGCCTCTGGAGCCACCCTTTACCTTGGGCTCCATAATCTCGGCGCGACGGGTCGTCTTTTCTCTGCGTCACCCGGCCCCAAAACTCTCTTCTCTTCCGGAGCCCGCCCCCCCTCAACAAAACACACCACCTCCCGCTCCCCTTTCCCCCTCCGACCTCTCTCCCCTTCTCTTCCTCTTTTCCAACCTCACATCATCTTGCTCCGGGACACCAAGCGACCGACGCCGCCGCCGTAGCCATCACGGTCGTCGCATTCTATCATCCACAAACTGCAATCGCTGCGTGGCGTCGCGCGACCAGCTTTCGCATCGCATCGCATCTCCGACGCGACTCCGGAGTCGCCAGTTGTCGCCCACCTTCAACTGAGGACAAGATCTTTCTGTCGCATACCCAAATCTCCCATCATCTCTGCCAGCTTTGGCCACATCACAACTCACCCATCACTCCCCTGCAGCATACATCGCCCACCATGTCGACGGGTGTTGTGCGGTCTACCGCCCTCAGAGCCGGCGGCGCCTGCGTGCGCTGCCGCAAGGGCAAGACCAAGTGTGTCTACGAGAACGGCCGCGCGCCATGCAAGAACTGCGCAAAGGGCATGCACGAATGCTATCTGCCTTCCGAGTCTATGGCTCACCACCACGGCCAGTCGCCAGCTCGCCATACTACTGCTCCTCGTCCCGCGCGTGAGAGCCTGCCTGCTTCGGTCCCGTCCGGCGATGTGCGCGCCGTCAACCCGGCCTCCACTGGATCGCGACACATTCAGCCGCCCGAGAAGTAAGTCACGCGTTTTCTCCCCGTTTGCTTCTTCTTCAACACCAGCGTCCTTGTCGTCATCAGACATATCCCAACACCTTCCCTCCCTTGGCTCATCTCCTCACCTCACGTCTCCTCCACTCCTCTCCCACCGCGCCCAAGAACCAGCTGCCGCGCCCCGTGTGCCGGCGTTCTATTCTGGTCTTCGGCTGTGTCGCCGCCCATCACCGCCGACTAGGGAGGGAGCTCGGCCCCTTCTGCATGCGGCCTGGGCGCGCGCGTTGGCTTGTCCCTTTCTCATCACACATCACACAACTCTGAATTCGCGCTTGTCCCGCTTTCTCCAAGAGTCCCCCGACTCTGCGCTGTCCCCAAGATCTCGGCGCTTTTGTCTCGATCTTCCGGAGGCGGCCATTCTCTCCCACCCACGGCGGCATCTTCCACCGTCGCTAAGCTGGCCTCCGAGTCGCTGTTAGGCCCTCCTTGGCCCTCTTTGGCCCCCATCCCTTGCCTCCACGGCCCTTTCTCGTGCGCCATCGCATCCTCATTTCCCAAGTCGTATCCCGATCCGTCCCACCCTGGCTTGCCTCCCCACACGTCCGGCTCTTTCGCCGATTCCTCCTGAATACTCCATCTCGAGAAAATGACATCAACCGATACTGATGCTGACATTATTCAGGCTCACTCCGGAGCTGATTCAGGAATGCGAACGCGTCATTTCCAAGACGTACCCGGCCTGCGTCGCCTTCCACAAGCCGTCCTTCATCCAACAGCTCAAGAACGCCTCTCTCGACCCGGCTCTGATCTACGCGCTATTGACCTGCGCTGCTCGGTACGTACTCCTCCCTGGTGTTGTTTTGCAGCTGTTCCCGATCCTCATCTCCTCCCTGCCCTCGTGTTTCACCACTTCCCCCGCAATGTCCGATATTTTTGTCGGTAGCGCGGCCTTCCGGTCGGGTCTTCGCTTCGGCTCGCCAAGCCCCAAAAGTCCGGACTTGGCCCGAAGCGTCCTCTTCCCCCAATTTTTGACTTTCGGCCGACTCAGGCGCCTGCTGCTCAGTGGATACGGTGACATTAGTGCTAACTTTGCCCCTGTAGGAGCTCTCCCACTTTGATCAGGCGCTATGGAGGACAGTCTGGCGCGACCGGCGCTGCCGAGCACTTCGCCGCCAAGGCCATGGGCATCATTAATCAGAACCTCGACACTCCGAGCCTTGCCGAAATCCAGGCCATCTGCTTGATCATTATTCACGAATGGGGCTCGCGCAATGCTGTTCGTGCCTACATCTACCTGGGCCAAGCTAGCCGCATGGTCCAGATGTACCGCATCTTGCACAGTCACCATGCCGCCATCACCGAAGCCGACCGCTTCCTCCAGGAGGAGTCGTTCCGCCGTGTTCTTTGGCTGCTGTACATTCTCGATTGTCTTCTCACAAGCACTCCCGGTCGCCAGCCGGCTCTGTCGTCTAATGACACCGCCGACGTCTCTCTGCCGTGCTCTGACATGAACTTCGCGTTTGGTAACGCCGTCTTTGTCCAGACCATCAACCTCGCGGATCCGTCCCGCCTGCCGGCCGGAACCCGCGTTGATGACATAGGCGAGTTCGGTCAGATTGTCATGGCTACGCGCATATGGCGCGATGTCGTTCAGATGTTGATGACTACGACCACCGAGACTTTCAACGACGGCGTCTGCAACGGTCTTATGAACGAGATTGAGCGGCTCAGGAACGGCTTGTCGATGCAGTACGTTGATAAGCCTGGCCAGATCAATCTTCATATCACGATGGGGTCCGGCTTTACTTACGCGATGTTGCATTGCATGCTCCACTGCGCTTCCATCTTTATCAACCGCCGCCGTCTGTTGCAGTACGTCACTGCACCAGGCTTCAACGTTGAGAGCTGGCGTCTGTCGCCTCAGTGCCACGAGATCATTGATAGACTCTTCACTTCATGCCACAGCACCATCGCCATGCTCACAGCGCTTGAGAACGGCTCGGACAAGGATGGCATCATCTGCTTCCCCATCTTCATGTTGTTCTCCTCCTTCACGGCAAGCGCCACCGTCGCCTACCTGTCCCTGAAAGGTCTCACACCGAATAACGCCGTGGAGACTGCAGCGCACATCGTTCGCGACGGCCTTCATTTCATGCAAGATGGAGTCGACACTTGGCCGCTCATCAGCTCGTGGCTGCGTCATCTTGCCGTTATGCACAGGGTTCTGGGCAACGATGCTAGCGGTAGCCCTGCTGCTCGTCCTACCTCCGTCCCCCCTGCTAACCCGCCTGTCAACGACCAGGCCTCAGTCAAGGACGAGGCTGCCTCGAACGCAGACACCAACCCCGATGCAATGGACTACGACCAGGCTTCCAACGCCCCGGCTCCGCAGGGCTCCGCCAACAACGGAGCTGCGCCCGTCAGCGAGAGCGGACGCGACAGCGAGCCCCCTGCTCCCCAGCCCCGCCGACCCGGCGTCGCGACTATCAATGGCGGTTCCGTCTCCGGCACGCCGGCTTCCGCTAGCCCGCCTCCCCATCAGCCCGAGTCGAAGACATCTCCCGAAGCTGTTCCTCCGCCTCCAGTCAGCAACGGTGTCACCCCTGCTGCCGAGTCTGTCCCTGCTGTCCCTCAGGACATGACGGCCAGTGAGCTTTGCTCTGCGTTTGAGCGCCAGCTTCTGGAGCTTGACGACCTGGCTGCCTTTATGGGCGGTGGTGTGTAAGCTTCTCCTTGAATCCTTTGTGGGAACCATACCATCAAAGGTGCAACAGCTCCAACTCATTTCGGACCAGCATACTGTAAAGTACGACTATACCCTGCGACTGAATTTGCGATCTTGCATTCGGCATGAATTTTGGTGGCGCGCCTAGAATGAGAATACTTCAACGATGGGGCGGTACATGGATCAAAGTCGTTCACACGAGAGACGCTCACCTGGTCTTCTACAGGGCTACCAGGTAGCGGATGCGACTCTTGTGAAGAGTAATTTGGGGGGATTTGCTTGGGCGTTGGAGGACAGTCAACGGTCGGCACTGACCAACTCTACGGAGACGTTGACACTTGTTTTTTTGGTGCACGTGGAATATCCCAGGGGGCTAAACTAAGGTTGCTAGCCATGTTGTTGTGCCTGGCGGCGTTAGGAACATTGCTTCACAAGTTCTAATCGTATACCCTTCACCACATGATACTAACTCTTGTGATTTTATATCTCAGCCCTGCATCAAATTAGATGTGAATGATGTGAAGAACTCATGTCAAATACGGCTGTGGTTGTTTGCTGAGTGAAGCAAGTATTAGACAAAGCTCCATCACCTTCACTTTGACAGAGTCTTTGTAATCTCAAAGGTAGGATTGCATTCCCATTTCATCGTCATCCCTTCTCTGGTTCGACATGTCTGAATAAGGCCATTGAGAGAGAGCATGTCGGATTTCCCCAGTCTGTGTGTGGCTGTCTCAGCCGGACTTCGGCATCCACGTTTTTTCCACTTTCCGGTCGACGTCTGTGCGACGGTCGACCAGCCCGAGCCACCAATGTCGGCATTACGGGCGGACTTCACCACACTTCCTCCCAACTCCGACTTTCCATGTACTTATGCGCCGAGGCCCTCGCCCCCAAGCCAAACCCGCCGGATTTCGCGTTCCCCGTTCCATTGTTTCTCCTTCTCACCACTCATTTCAGCCTCTCTTCCTGCAGAAACGACGCAACGGCGTCTGGAGTAACAAATCAGATCTGAAGCCCGCTTCGAAAGAAAAGCTACCCTCGTGAGACAGCTCCGCTTGGGTAATTACTGACTGACGAATGGGTGCTGAGTGACGAGTGGGCGCTGCTGCGACCACAAAGCTTGGCTCCCGCCGTAAACCAGAGGCAAAATCCGCCGCCGGGGACTTTTTGTCTCGTCTTTATTCCTGTCTACTTGCTTGCCCGTTGCAGCACCTTCGGCCCGCTTCTCCCTGCGGGCGCAATTCAAGGGTTCTACTCTTCGAGGACAACCGAATCCCGGATGCCGACGGGGGGTATTCACGGCGACACCGGGCCCCATCCGGTGACCGTTGCTGCTGCAGCTTCCACCGACTCAGGCAGCGGCGGCATCCCTGCCCCGTACGGTCGCGCGTGCACAAACTGCTCCCGAGCGAAATGCAAATGCATCCTCCGTCCCGTCGGCGGCGCCTGCGAGCGGTGCCACCGCCTGAACAAGATCTGCCAACCGGCCAACCCGCAGCGCAAACGCTCCAAGAAGCCGCCCTCGAGCCGGACGGCGCAGCTCGAGGAGAAGCTGGACGGGCTCGTTACCCTGCTGAAACAGTCCGGTAGACCCGATCTGCCGGCAACTCTGGGCGTGGACCTGAGCGGTGTCGGGATCCCGGGCGTGGCCCCCTCTGCTGCTGCTTCCAACACAACGGCCTCGTCGAGCGATGTTGGTGTCGGTGTCGGTGTTAGCAGGGAAGAGTCCTCGTCGGAGCAGCCCGACGCCTGCAGTAGCTCCGGGTACGGGGGCACGGCGTCGTCCCGAGGTCGCCGCGACGAGGGCCGGGCCGGGGCAAGGGGCACCTCGTTGCCGACGCCGACGCAGACTGCTAGTCCCGAGGGCACGGGGTACGGCGACGGCGACGACTTCTTGCCCTCGCCGGACGAGGCGGAAGCCCTCTTCGAGGCGTTCCGCGGGCAGAATCTGCGGTATTTTCCGTTTTTGCATTTCAGGACCACGATGACGGCGCGGGAGCTGCGGGCCGAGAAGCCGTTTTTGTGGGTTTGCATCATGACTGTCGCTTCGAGGGTCGCCAGTCAGCAGCTCGCTTTGGGGCAGAGATTGAGGCAAATCATCGGACAGAAATTGATCGTCGAGAATGAGCGGAGTATCGATTACCTGCTGGGATTACTATGTGCTTTGGGATGGTGAGTCCTCTACGCGTGCTTTGTGAAGGGGGAGTTGTTCGTGATGCCAATTTCTGCCACAGGGTCAACCACCAAATGGGCAACAAGCCCTTTATGTGTCTGTTTTCCCAGCTCGCCATCAGTCTGGTCTTCGAGCTGGGCCTATCAAAGGACCCCGTCGACGGCATGAACCCCTTCCTCTGTTGGAAAGCCGCCCAAGAGCGAGCCGACAAGGAGAAGAGCAACGTGCAAAGTCTGTTCTCCAAGAACCAGATGCCTAGGACTCTGGAGCAGCGCAGGGCGGTCCTCGCCTGCTACATGATCACGTCCAAGTAAAGTCTACTGTGACAATCATCCTCGGGCAGCCACTGACTGAACCGACTCCCGCAGCGTCGCCAGTTTCCTGGGCAAGATGGATCCCCTTCGCTGGACACCGCACATGGACGAGTGCCTAGAAGTTCTCGAAGGCAACACGGCCGTGCCATCGGACCAAACTCTCGTCGGCCTCGTGAGGATGCAGCTCCTCAACGAAGAAGCAGGCCGCCTCTCGTGGCGTCCCGAGGTAACCAACGACGCAACCGACGCCGCCAGAACACCGCCCTCGATGTACGTCAAACTCCTCCAGGGCCAGCTTCAAAAGATACTCCAGAACCTACCGTCCGAACAGCAGAGCTCAGGTACAGTCGCTTGCTGCCATCCTTTTTCCCCGTCATTCGTCTCCTGACCCGCGCCATCAGACACAATCATCTCCCAACTCCACTCCACCGAGCTCGCGATCCAAGAAATCGCCCTCTCCTCAAAAACAGGCGCCTGCGTCCCCGCCAACCTCCCTGACGTCGCCCGCCTCGACATCCTCTACGCCTGCCTGCATGCCGTCAAGTCCTGGTTCGAGCACTTCTTCACCCTGCCGCCTGCCGCCTACTACGCCATCCCCTTCTCCTTCTTCGCCCAGCTCTTCCACTGCACCATCGCCCTCTACCGCCTCACCGTCCTCGAGGACCCCGTCTGGGACCGCCAGAACGTCCGCAACACCCTCGACCTTCTCTCCACCCTCGACGAGGTCGCCGAGCGGTTCATGCGCGTCTGCAGCGAGGCCGGGCTGAGCGTCGACGTCGAGGAGGGCAACGCCTTCGCCAAGGCCGTCAAGACCATCAAGGGGCTGAGAGCCACGTGGGAGTCTACGGTCGGCCCGCTGGTCCCCCCGCCGACGACGACGGCGACGACTGCCACGGCGGACGCTAGTGCTACCGGCAGCGGCGTCGGGGTCGCAGCCGCGGGCGTGCTTGGCGCGGGGGTTCCGCAGGCCGGGGTCGGGGATGTGGATTTCAGCCAGCTCGGGCTGGACTTGATGGATAACAGGTGGTTCACGGATCTTTTTACTCCGTTTGACTTTTGATGGACGAGTACGCAATCACCGTATGTATGGGTACTTATTCATGATGGTTCGGCGTTGGTGGGGGGGTTGTTTTCTTTACCGGGACATGTTAGGACACTTGCTTCAGGAAAGCAGGGCGTGGGTTATGAGGCCAGCAGCAGGTTCATGCATCATATGTACTGTGCCGGACAAAGTATTTGGTTTTTTTGCCTGAAATTCATCTCACTCCGTTGGAGCAATGGTAGTAACCCTGCGACTTCGTGAGTGGGAGTCTAAGACAACGCTGACGGAACGGGAACGGAACTCAGCACCAACAAGCCTCATCTCAATTCCTGGAACACCATTGAACCGCACAACGCCCGCACTCATCTGAGAAACAACATCGTTGACTGCTCGACCCCCAAAAAACCCAACCAACCAAATCAGGCTAGAAAATAATCAGCGCCAGAATTGCTCACGCACGCGTCGTGAATCTGGCCTTCGCTAGCAACCAGTAGTAGTCAGGATCGGGATTCCGGTAGATGCCACAACCGTAGATAGGCCAAGGCTCGAAAAGAAAGTGTCCTCGGGATTAGGGCCGCCCCCAACCCCGGATGTGCATGCCGCAGCACGTGCCGCGTCGGTAGAACGCCGTATGGCTGGCTGTTGGTCAGCAGTCGCAGGGGTGATTCGTGTTGTTCGCTCAGTCTTTTGGCACTTTTGTTCGCATTGAATATGCGGACTTTGGTTCGCGGGATTGGTGGGATGGGAAAGAAGAGTCTCATATCTGTCGAGAATGAGCCGCCTTTCCTTGGCGGGTCTACTCTGGTGCTGCATCATGGTTCATCTGTTCTACGTCTTTTTGAGTTTGTCCAGGTCTATCTTGGTACGCGTCGGTCTTCGGCATGGACAGGTCTTTTTCGAACGACTTCCCCAGGGAATATCCTGCTACGAAAATGTTCACGACGCAGGGCGGCCCGGCTGCTGGTGTTGTTGGACCAGAAGTTCCGCCGTTGCACGAGTTTGATACGGATGTGGGGGAGAAGGAAGAGAACAGACAAGACAAGGACGAGGGGTGACGTGGAGGGCGAGGACGAGGAGTACATGACGGGAGTCAACCTATGGCTTGTCCTCGCCGCACTCACAAGAGCGACGTTTCTGATGTTGTTGGACATGTCCATCGTCACGACGATGAGAAACCACCTGCCTGCCGCCTGCTTCGACTCCACACAACTGACAGACATAGGCCGTCCCGCAAATCACCACAGCAGCATTCAACCCCCGTCTATAACCTCTCCGGGTAACCCTCTCCTCCCACCACCACCACTCGCTTCACACCCAACCAGACTGATCCCCCTCGCATCGCCGCCGTCCAACCCTTCGCGGGAAAGCTCTACACCTACCTCCGCTCGAAATGGCCCTACCAAGCCTTCCTCTTCCTCTTCGAGCTCGGCTCCCCGGTATGCGGCATGGCGACCTCCTCGAAAATGCTCATCGTCAGCCGCGCCGTGGCGGGGGGGGGGGGGGGGGGGGG
>JAXCEF010000709.1:0-19942 GCA_037178605.1 Colletotrichum euphorbiae | reverse complement strand
TGATTAGTGGAGTGTAGTAGGAAGCCCTTAGTGATTAGTTGGTCTTGCTAACTGATTGCGATTACTGATGTATAGAGGTGATTACCTAATAGTAGGATTAGGGACTATTTGGAACTTATATATAGTATGGACTTGGGTCTCCCTAAGGATAGACTTCTATAGCTCTTTAGTAATTAACTTTGTGATTACTTTAATAGGTACTCTTAGCTTTATTTTATATTGCGACCCCTTGTGAGGATTACGACTGATTACTGTACTCCTTGAACCCTAAGATTTATTTAGTAATATAGCCTAGTAAGACTATATTGTTAACCTAGCGTTATCCCTTAGCTTCTGTTAGTAGAACCCTATTGTTAGATAGCTGACTGTAATACTTATACTATAACCTTATTTACTAGTAGCATATATTCTATATAATATAAGTAGTATTTATATAGAGCCTCTATTAGCAAATAGTTAATAATACTATAGTAACTATTATTATATATAAACTTAGCCTCTAATAGTTATACTACGTATTCTAATAGTAAGTCGCTAGTATATACCTATAGGTATTTCTCTAGTATCTAATATACCTGCTTAGTCTACCTATTAGTCTGAGGATAATATATTATAGAAAGGCGACGCTTTATTACTCTAATATATGTGAACTCTTCCTAGAAATAGCTAGTAAGGAGTTTATTCTAGTTCCTAATAATACCCTCTAGAGTACTAAAATAATATTTAACTCGCTTATAGAAGATCTTTACTAACTTAGTAGCTATTATCTACTTTATTATTAGAATAAATATAGCAAACTTAGTTATCTAGCAAATAATAAGAAGAATATTATACTCTATACCTCTATACTAATAGCTTAGTAGCAACCTAGTAATAACGTCTAGGCTAATCTCCTGAAACGGATATACTAAGAAGAGTAATAGCTCTAACTTCCTATAAGACTTATACCTTAGGACTCTAATCCCCTAGTATATCTAGCAGCTTATAATATAGTTATAAATATCTATAGCTAAATTTAGCTAATAGAACTTCCTTAAGATTAGGTTAGTGGTTTTTTAGGCACCTA
Source organism: Colletotrichum euphorbiae (assembly GCA_037178605.1). Taxonomy (NCBI): domain Eukaryota; kingdom Fungi; phylum Ascomycota; class Sordariomycetes; order Glomerellales; family Glomerellaceae; genus Colletotrichum; species Colletotrichum euphorbiae. Next base: position 18,876 of record JAXCEF010000709.1, on the reverse strand, counting down.
TATAGCCCGCCCTATTATTATTATAGTATTAGCAAAGGATCTTAAGTCTAAGTAATTCCTCATATAATATTTCTAACCTTCCCTTATAAAACAAGGTTCCACAGTTATTAATTATATAACCTCCATAATCACCAGCTAGCTACTAAACTCTCTCCGCTTATATCTAGCAATATAAGTCATTAACCTGCAGTCTGCAGACAAGATCTTCTATCTACTTAGAGGGTTGTTAGCCCTATGCCGTTTCGCCTATTATAAGCTCCCTCATAACGTTATATAAGATATACTATTACGCTATAGTAACTCCAGCTCTAGACAAGTCCTCTTAGTTAGCAACCTCTCACTAAGCGTTCTTTATAATAGCTCTCACGCTTTAGCATTAGATTATCACAGCTAGAATAGTTACAGTATTATTAGCGCGCTATAGAGCGTAGCGCTAACTAGAGACTAAGGCATCTCTACCCCAGGAGCTATCCCTCTAGATAGAGCTAAATATAGTAGCCCTTATAGCATTAATAAATACCTTAGAGGTTATAGTATAGCCTTCTAGTCCTAAAATACTTTCCTAAAGATCTGCCAGGAGGTCTGTAATAAGTCCCAGCTTCTTTGCTAATATTAGGAGGACATTATCATATTTTACCTCCCCCTCTATATAATCTAGCCTCCTGGACAGACTATCCACTAAGTTAGTTACCCCAAACCTATGCTCTAGGTTAAAGTTAAATATTAAGAGCTTATATACCTATCTAGTAAGCCTTCCCTAAAGGTCCCACGCTAAGGCACTAATAACGCCCTTAAGTACCTAGTAATCTATTAGAACTATAAACTTCTTTAATATACCCTATAGATAGTAAGCCCAATAATTGAGGCTTTCTATAATAGCAAGGAGTTCCTATTATCCTACGCCCCATCTCTACTTAATATTACTAAGTTTCTATACGTAGTAGGCGACTAGTTACTACTAGCTATTAATATACTATAATAGAATACTAGAAACAGCCTTAGTAGAGGCATCTATCTCAACTCTTATCTCTTAGATAGGATCCTAATATTAGAGAACAGTCGCGGAGCAGAAGGCGGCTTATAGCCGCTCAAACGCCTTTTACGCCTCTTCTAGCCAGATAAATTCACTAGTCTTCTTACTATTCTCACTACCCTTTAGTAGAGAGGTTATTAGGGCTACTATGCTTAAATAGCCCGCAATAATCTTATAGTAGAAGTTATAAAATCCTAAGAAGACCTAGATCTCCCTATATATCTTTAGTAGTTTCTACTTAGCAATAGCTTAAACATAAGACTCTTCTATAAATATACCCTCTAATATAATAATATACCCTAGGAACTCTACCCGCTACTAATAGAAACTACATTTACTTAGCTTAATATAGAGTTCCTATTAGTAAAGCCTATAGGGCACTTGATAAAAGTCTTCTATATACTATTCCCTTAATAGTAAATAGACTATAATATTATCTATATATATAATATAGTAGTTATTTAGAAGCTTAGTAAGCGCTTAATAAATATACGCCTAGAAAGTAGCTAGGGTATTTATAAGTCTAAATAGTATAAATATATACTTAAAGTTACTATATTATATCCTAAAGGCTATCTTCTACTAATTAGACGGCTTAATATAAGTATAGTAGTAGGCATCCCTAATATTAATCTTTAAAATCTACTTCGCTCCCCAAAGCCTATCTAATAGCTTACTAATAAGCAGCAAGGGATATTAGATCTTAATTATAATCCTATTAAGGCCCCTATAGTTTATATAAAGGCGTAAAGTCCTTTCCTTCTTTAGAATAAATAGTATTAGGGCTCCCGCTTTACTTATTAAAGCCTAGATTCTCTCTACCGCCTAGTTATCAGCAAGATATTAGCAAAGCTCTTTAAGTTACCTCTCATTTAGCAAGTAGAGCGGGCTATATAGGGGTTTCTTCCCCTTAACTAGATTAATAGAGTATTTCGCACCCTCTAGGAATAGAAACTCTTTTGCTACCTACTTATTAAATATTATATGTTCGCTTTCTAATTTAAGTAGTAGTGCTCTATCTATATCTAGAGAGTCCTCCTCGCCTAGAGCCTCTATAGCTAGCTTATAGGGGGATATATTCCCTAAGATATATAATATATAGGCCCTCTAGCTATTTTTAACAACCTCTTATATAAACACTAATAGCTCTATAATACTAATCCGCTTATATCCCCACATATTTATCTAAGTATTAATTATAACATCTTCTCAGCCTATAAACTATTATAATAGGAGGAGGTCTCTAGCTCTCTCTAGTTAGTAAGCCTCAATAAATAGTTATCTAATCTTCCTCAACCTCCCCCTTAAGTCTATTAGGAAGAAGGTTAGCCAGTATATTTTTAGAGCTATTACTACAGATCATCCATTAAACCCTTCTAAAATAGGGGCTATAGTCTCTATAGGTTTCAGCTAGAGGGATTATACTAGTTAACTACTAATAATATTAACCTAGGAATAGGAGTCTATATCTATAATAACTTCCTAGTCAGTAAGCTTTTAGAGGACGAGCGCCTATCTCTTTACAGTATCTCCTATTAGGAGAACTCTTAGTTTAGAATCCAGCGCGGGGGTTACTAGAGTAGGCCCCCAGCTTACTTATTTTCTAATAAATTAAGTTCCTCAACCTTTACTACAATTTAGATTATACTAGTCCTCACCTTATTAGTAGGTAGTTAATATCCCACTAGTATTATATTTACTTCACGCCTTACCTTTACCTCAGGATAGTCTCTCTACTTATATCCCCTCTTATTATAGCTAAAACACACTATAGAGTTATCTACTAGGCTCCTAGGCGCACTAGAACTATAGATAAGCCCCTAAAGTATATTACTAAAAGGTTAGTAAGGCATTAGGCTATGTAATCCTATTGAGGTTCCACGCCTCTAGCCCTACCAACCCATCTATCCTATCCTCACCGCAGGTATAGGCCTTATAGCAAGCTCCTTATTTACCTATCTATTCCTGCTCTCACTCCATAAAGACTTAGCGCCGCATTAGTAATATATATCCCATAGGCGCTCTACTTTAGCAGCTATATCCCTTAGTCTTAATACCTCAACCTTCTAATGTTCTAGCTCCCTATATAGGAATAATAGTAGTTAAAGATATAGTATATAAGCTTTAGCCTTATTATCTTTAATACCTACTATACCTAAGTTATAGTATATTACTAACTATTTAGTAAAAAGCTCTATTAGGGACTATATCTCTTTTTAATATATAATATTAAGCTTCGTATAGTACCTCTAATCCTAAAGCTCAAAGTTAATATGCTTATAGCAAATAAATGCTAGAGAATTAGCCCAGGTTAGGTCTCCTTTTAACCCACCCCTATAGTTTTACTACTTAGTTTATAGCAATAAGTTTATCTTTATAAGGGCCTATTAAACCTGCTGCTCTAATATACTATTAGGGCTTAGTTGGTTTCCCTCCTTAATAGCCTGAATCTAGTTGCTAACCTAGTCTAAAGTAGTATCTTCACCTAAGGTGTAATACTTATATAAAGGCGGCTTCTTATACTCCTTCTAGGAGTACTTCTTTATTAGACGCTTAGCAAGCTCTCGCAATAGTATTATAGTCTGCTCCTTATATTACTACTACTACAGATATATCTATTCTAAGTAGCTCTCCTACTACTTCTATAATAGTGCTATCACCCAGCTAAAAATCCCAGGAATAATACCCTCAGGTATAGACTTTACTGAGGTGCCCTATCAGCTAATACTCATTATCTATTCGCTAAGTAGTAGTTAGCCTACCGAATCCAGTATCAGCTAGAACCTAGCATAACCCCTATCCCCTATTTCCCTAATAATAGCATCATTAGGGTTATCCTTCCCATCAGCGCAATTATTACACTAACTCTCCTATATCTCAGGACTTAGCAAACAATTGGGGTTATATTAGCCCAGTCCTTATTAGTTAAAACCAATATGCGCAGTTCGCAGTTCATTAGGGCTAAACTCAGCCACTAATCGGTCAGCAAGCTGTTACTAATTCGTTCCTAATATCCTAACCAGCGCTAGTTACTTAAATCGAGATAGAAGCAATAGAATTATAAGAGTATAGCTATAGGTCTTAACCAGGAAAAGTTCAAATACTAGAACGTAGGTATCCATTACTATATTAAACTATTACTTAAGGTCTAAACTCTCATATATAATAGGATTTTCCCATTTATATATTTACTAGCCGCTAATTCGCCAGCATTTCGCCGACAGTGCGGCTGTGCGAGGTGCACCCAAACATTATTTCTTACACTACTAGTAGTTCTATTTTATCTCTATGCGTAGAGAGTAGAGCAATATAGTATCCCTACTTTTAAGATACTAATAGACTACTTGGAGCTAGAATACGTTATAAAAAAGTAATGCCTTATAGAACGTTAGAGTAGGTAGGTAGAGAAGTTATCTTAGTATAACTTCTATATTAAGTATCGCTCTAGTAGGGAAGTAGTAGCCCCTAATATCCTCTCTTAATAGGAGTAGGATGCGCCCTAGGGGTGAGATAATAAGTAGAAGCAGGGAAGGGTCCTATAGCTAATACCTAACTATATATAACCCCGATGAGACCTTATAGTTAGCCCCCTAGTGAGGAGGAACTAGGCGCTAGCTAGCTACCTAGATATCCTAGATATCCCAGATGTAGTAGTCTTTACTAGGGACCTAGAGCTATAGGCACTATAGCGAGAGATAGTAAAGAATAATACTACCTATAGAGTAGCCTATAATATAATTACCTAATAGCTATATAGCTTCCTACTAGATATTAGAGCAAAGGTTTAGCTTAGTAAATATAGTATTAATAACCTCAGGAGGCTAACTTTCTAGGGGAGGCTATAAGTACCTAGTAGGGAGGATAATAATAACCCCTTAGGAGTACTCTATACTAAAGGTATCTAGTAGGGCTATAACTTAAGTATAACTACCTACTTAGGTTATAATAGCACCCTTAAGATAGTAAGCTAATAGTTCTACTAGCTAGGTTAGTCCTAAACTATGCGAAGGTATACGCGGAACTGCGATATATATAGAGGAATATATATCTAGAGGTAAGTGAAGAAAGGGTTCCTTAAGCGCCTATTAGTACCTAACTAGCTATACTCTAACCTCTCTATAGACTTTATTATAGACCTACTACCTATAAAGGATACTAATAGCTACTACTTATAGGTAATAGCAGACTAGCTTAGTAAGTCTATAGTACTTAAAGAGATAGAGACTATAGAGGCAGAGGCCTGCGCTAAACGCTTCCTAACCTGCTACTTCCGCTTCTATAGGTTCCCGCGTAGTATTATTAGTAACTAGGGGACTAACTAAGTAAGCTGCTTCTAGGCTAAGTTCTGCTGCCTTATAGGAATAACCTAGCTACTAAGTATAGTATACTACCTATACATTAATAGTGGGATAGAGAGATAGAACTAAGAAATCCAGGCTATCTTGTGGGTATATATAATATAGGCCTAGGATAACTAAGGAAAGTTACTTCCCGCTATCTAACTAGTACTTAGGAATAGAGTTAGTAGTATAACTAGACTCTCCCCATTCTTCCTAGAGTATAAATATTATACTAACTCTATATTAGTTATAGAAGAGAAACTTAATATACCTACTATAGAGTAAATAGTAGCTACTCTCCTAATAAGCAGGCTTAGGGATATAGTGAGTTTTATTTAAGCTAGTATAGTAGTAGCCTAGTAATAGAGTAAGAAAAACGCAAATAAGCAAAGGTTCCCTATAGAGAGATACTAGGTAGGTAACAAGATCTAGTTAATAATAGTAAACTATAAGAGCCCTAGGCCTAATAAAAAACTCTTATAGCTATACTATAAGTATATAGTTATAAGTATACTAAGCTCCTATATAGTAGAACTAGATGTCCCTAGGAATATCTACCTGAGGTTCTATATTAACCTCCTCTAGAGGGCACTAGAAGACCTCCTGTCTGCCTAGTTAAAGGTAGATTTATAGCTACTACTAATCGTTGCAGATGATAGTAAATTTAAATAGCGCGTGGAGGAGATCTATGCAGTATAAAAGAAGGTAGTAGGGAGAGGGCGGTAGCGTGAGGTATTAGTTAAGTGGGAGGAGTATATAGAGCTTACCTAGGAGCTAGCAGAGGCTATTATAGAAACTGAGGCAGTAAGTAGGTTTAAAGGAAGGTATAGGCTAGTTATAGCTAATAATAGTAACCTAGCTTATGGCTGGAGGGCCCCCAGCTGGGGGAGGGGATAATATTATAGGCTATGTCTGGTTAGAACTATCTAGGCTTCTACCTAGATTTACCGCTCTTGGGGCCTACCTAGTGGCTACCCATAAACCCAGCGTAACTGCGCTAAAGCGGAAAACCCTTTCTTTTCCCCCCTCAGCTTTAAATAAACAGTATTATGCTACCTCTTATCGCACAGACTTAGGTCTAGCCCTTCGCAAGTAGTATTACTAAAGATCGTAATATTATTAATATAAGCTTAGATGATATCTTAGTAGCTATAGAATAAGTTATCTATAAAGCCTTACGTATATATAGAGGAGTTCTTAAACTCTATTAAAACGATATTAGATACCTTAATGCTGCGTGGGGAAATTATAGCTATCTAGTTATAGTATTTAGAATATACTAGAAGCTAGTACAAAGTCTAGTAGTATTAAGTACTATAACCTAGCCCTTATCTTATAGATAGTTAAGGATATTATCCTAGTCCGGGAGAGGGTATATATTAGGAAGTACAACCTTATTTAATAAGTAAAAGCCAACTACTAGGCGGCCTTTTTATACTCTATTCACTACGCGCTACATAACAAATAAGGGGCATGCAATAGGAACTAATCTAATGATAAAGAATATCTTACCTTTAGAGTAGAGGCTATTAAGCTTACTATAAGCAAGCTTAATACCTTCTATCCCTAGTAAGAAGGGGCGGGAGGCCTTAACTGAGCTTTACTAACTATTGATAAAGTTAATATATATATCTTCTTTATTAGGTATTAGAATAATACTATAATTATCAAAGATATTATAGTAATTAAAAACAGTCTTTAGGCGGGCTATAAAAGCAGAGTTACTAGTATAGATCTTAATACTAGTAGCTAACTTAATTATTAGGATACTATTAGGCCGGGAGAAACTATAGAAGGGGACTTCTGCAGGGCTAGGATTCATAGTAGGGGTATTACTAGACACTACAGCATAAAAGGCTTCCTCTACTATCATAGATAGGGCGTTAGGATATCCTGGGAAAAAGTATTAATATCAGCCTAGTTAACAAGGTTTGTAGTATTAGTACTATTAAAGCGGGCTAAAGTGCTAACTCTCGTCCCTTTAGGGATACTAAGCAGATTAGTTAAAGGGTTTTGTAAAAGGACTAGCTTTAGGGTATCTGGGGTAATAACGCTATTAAATAAAGAAGGGATCTGGGAATAGAAACGCTATATCTAGTCTCAGTTACTAGCTATTAGGGAAGCTAGAAGGTTAGTATAGCATACTATAGCAAAAATAGAATCATAAGGAGAGATTATAATAGCTTATATAATATTAACTATCCTAATAATAAAGAGAACGCTCTTATAGGTTATATTAGTAGCTATACTATATATAGAGCGGAACTTCATAATCCCTTTATTAAAGTCAATACGTAACCTGTAGTCTTTATAAAAAGGCGTATTTAAGAGTAGGTTCGCGCCGAGTAAGTAAATAACTCCTATAGTAATAAAATAATAATATAAGCCTGGATAAGCGTGCTACTAAGTATGCCTAGGAAGTAGAAATCGAAAGTAGCTTCTTCTATAACCTTAAAGCATAAGTTTATAGCTACTATATAGCGGGGGTCTACTACGTATAGGTAGGCCTTACTAATAAAGCGATCTATCTACTATTAGTTAATAAGGGCGATAGAAGCGCTAGTACTAACACAAACTTCTTCTATAGGCCTATTAACCTAGGCAGATACATAGAGGCGGAGATAGGTCTACTTATAGAGGCAAGTGCTCTTCCGCAGTTTAGGGGAGGCATTAATAACTTAGCTAGCCTCTGAAGTGAAATTAGTAGTATAGTTAGTAGTAGGTATAGTAGTATTAGTAGCGAGGCCTACAAAAAGGGGGCACTTAGTATCCAAAGCTAACGCGTCACTAGAGTTATAAATGAGATCATCCCATATAAGCTAGCAGTTTGTCTTCTCCCTAGGGGAGGGAGGCGTTACTAGGTTAGAGCTATAATCACCCGTCCATCCTACTTATAGCTAATTTAAGTCAAATAGATTAAGTTATTTATAGATATTAATAAGCTTATATCTATTATTAATAAGGTAGTTAATAATAGTCTTAGGGCTAGTATCTTTAAAAACCTAGTAGGCTTAATTACTGCAATAGTATTAAGCTATCTGTTATAAGTAGTTAAACTATTAAGGATATTCCCAAGGCCTTTAAGTGTTTTAATAGCTACTCTAGGGGGCTTAGTTGCCTACTAGCTTACTAGCCTAATATAGGGTATTTTGATTATTAGAGAGGTTTAGCTAGAATCCTCTGCAAAATCCAGACTAGTAATACTAATGGTCCTGTTGCGGGGAATCCTAGTAGGAGTATAAATAACCCCAATAAGCAGAGTCGTCTAGCGTAGCTAAGTAGAAGGCGTAGTAGGCTCCTAGGCTAGATACGAAAGGAGCGTAAGCACGCTAGATAGTATAGTATTTCTTATCTATAAGCAAGAGATATATATCTATTATATCTATTATCTTAAGCTTATAGAGAAATTATTATAGTTCTAGATTAAGAGATTAATAAAAGGCTATAAGTAGTGGGATGGGATAGGATGGCTCGGCTGCTTAGTTAGCAGGCTCACTGTTAATAGGGTCTAAAAGCGGAAGACTGCAATATGGGGAGGAGAGGAATAGGGCACGATTTTTCATGATTACTATTATCTATAGTCTTTTTAGCCTTAAGGGGCTTATACCTTAATAATCCTATATATGATTTCCTATAATATCTCTTATATTTTAAGCCTAATTCTTCTTATTTTTTCTAATTAAATCTATAAATCGCTATGCATATCTTTTAAGCCTACTTTTATTATTCCTATCCTTTTGTAGGTAGTATTATGTTATTTATTATTTTTGTAGTCCCCACCAGGCTCCTGTTTTTCCTAATAGTGCCTAGAGGTAGATCTTTTTGCTCTTTACTATAACCCTCAAAGGTTTCTAAGAGAGTAGGGTACCTTTATTATATCTAGACGTCCCGCTATTATAGTAAATACTAATATATATTTACTCCTTTTTAGATAATTGCGATATCTAGCTACTATAAAGAAATAGAGAAATAAAGAAATAACGATATAATATATAAATAAGAGCTAGATAGAGGAGAATAAGCAATTTATAGACCTATTAGCTTATAGAGGGATTGCTATAGCTAAGCGTTCTTTTGAAAAGTTAATAGGAATTGCGAAGACCCTGAAATCCTCCCTCCTTTTAGTATTTCAGCTAGAACTAACTATTTTTCTTTTTTCTCTCTCGTATCTCTCCCTCTCTCTTAATTACTGTTATTTACTACTAGTCTTCTTAATTAGTCTATTATGCTGAGATAGCTAAAAAGCTGTAGATAAAACTAATATAGGAGAAATAGTAGTCTTACTAAGCTAATAAGTAAAGTAAGATTAACTAGATTAGTAAAAGAATACTAATAAACCTATTTCAATGCAGCCTAGAGTGCTAAGAGCAAGTATACTAATATATGAAGTATTTCAATGTAGTAAGCTATAAGAATTTAAGATAGGAGCCTCACTAGGGAAGACTTTCTAAATTCAAACATTAAGACTTAGAGTAGGATTACTACTAAGGTAGTAAAACTAAGGCTATAAAGCCTTTTTATATTCATTTATATTCCTTTCCTTTTTTATCACCTTTTATTTTATTATCTAGAAGACCTATTATTACCTCCTTTACCTTTACAAATATTAGGAAGTTATACTAATCTATCTACCCAGCAATATCTTATATACATTCAATAAATAGCTACTTAATAACACTCAGACATAATCAACATAGTATTTATAGACCTACAAACAATATATCTACCTCTTATTCTAGTAACCTAGACACTAGGTTTACTTTCAGCAAAGGAAAGCAGCCTGAAGAATAGTTTCTAGGCCCTTTATTCAGCAAGATGCAATCTTAAGCTTTAAAGGAACTAGCCTCTAAGGATAGTAAGGATAGGCCTGTAAATCTCAACCCAGGGCTTAGTCTACCCTCCTCAAGCCCTTTCAGCATATTAACAAGGGGTTATACTAACTAGGACTTTATTATCCTAGTAGATATTGGGAAGAGCAGGAGCCCGGTGGGGACTGCAAAGATAGCAAACAACACAACACTACCCACGAAAGGATAGGAATAATAAAAGTAGGCTCAAAAGATGCACGTAGCGATTCACAGATCTAATTAGAAAGAATGGGAAGAATTAGGCTTGAAATAAAAGAGATATCGTAGATATCGTATATCGGATTATTAAGGTATAAGCCTCTTGAGGCTGAAAAGACTATAGATGATAGTGGTAATTAGAAAAGAAAATGTTCCCTCCCTCCTCCCCTCCCCGCATCGCAGTCTTCCGCTTTTAGACCCTATTGATAGTAGGCCTACTGACTGAATAGCTACGCTATCCTGTCCTATCCTAATCGTCCCCTTGAGACTCGCTAAAGAACCCCTATAGGGAGTCTTAATAACTAATTAAAAACAAAGAGAATAAAAGAAATAAAAGAAATACTACTATATAGAGCCCCATTAGCAGACTTATTTCACTATCTCCTTTGTGGTGGGCGGTCCTACTGCAAAATGGGGCTATTATTAGCTTTCGCCTTCTACCTCAGTCCATACCTCAATAACTACCTCTCCTTCTCTAGCTCCTCTTTATATACCTTATCCCATTCCAAGCCCTAATATAACTAAAACTATTCTCCCTATTAAGGCGGGTGTGAGAAGTTATAGTGATATACTCCCTCAGGCGTATACTATTTAATCTAATCCCACTAATCTACTTATTATTATATATAGTCCTTATGATTGCAATTATGCTTATCTAAGGCTTTAGGTTAATTAGAATAGCTTATTGGGTCTGCTAATAAGGTTCTAGAAGGCCTTATAGGTCTTGGGATAGGGTTAGGGCTCTATAAATATTAATCTTCAATTTAGCGTCTAAGATAATTAAGCTCTCTAATAGATGTTTCAGATAATAGCGAATTTAGCAACTATAGTAACGTAGATATAGACCCTAGCGTAGGCGCAGATAGGAGCGGACTGTGATAACTAGAAGGGGGGTCCTAAGTTAGAGAGAAGATAATATTACTATTACTACTAATAGGAGGCTAATTATCTATAGGGGTAGATATAACGTGAAGCTGGGGGAAGAATAGTGAGTTTTTGAAGTCTTCCTAAGAGATATTAATATCTCTTAGTGCTAACCCACTTTCAATAAGTATATTACAAAACTCTAAAGTAATAGTAGAGATATACTAATCGACTAATGGGATATTAGACTCTAGGAATCTATAAGGTCTTTAGTACCCTCAACTTCTAGTAGGAATTGCTAGTATCCTTTAGGAGAGGGGTTAACATAGTATTAACTAGTGCGATATTATTAATACTTTTAATGTTGTTTAGTATTAGTATACTTTGTGTTCTAATAGTTAAACTTCTTGTAGATGAAATATCTCTTCTTCTTTTTGGATGAACTAGAGTTTTTATGCTTGTGGAAGCCCTTGCTATTATAGTTAGCTTTCCTAAACTTCTTTCTTTTATTATACTTATAATTAATAAAGTGCTAGTTAGTAGTAGCTATTATAGTTATTGTAGTTAATATAGCTTTAGTAATAAATTAATTTTGGGTTTGTGATATAGTACTAATAGTAATATATAATTGGGCGGAGAAGTTATTGTATATCCTAGTTAGGTTATATAATACTATTTTATACTCCTTTATGCCTTGATAAGCTGCTATTATTTATATCTATATAGGTTTATTGCTTAAGATAATATGTGGGAGCCCTTGTTAGATTATATTAAGCTTATTAATAAGTATGAATAGGGCTTTAGTTCTTAACTTATTAGAATCCTAATAGATACTCTTCTTTAGTGAGATACCTCACTACTTAATGAGGTAAGCTTACTTATGATCTTTAGTCTTGAAATATGTATTAATCTTTATAATTATATTAATAAACCTAATATGGGATTAGAGGGGTTGTAGTTAAGAGTAAAAGAAGGTAAGAGTAGACCCTTTAAGTATAAATAAGAGGGCACTTTTATACTTATTTTAAATAATACCTAACTTAGTATATAGGTCCTTAAAAATAGCGAGCTTTTGTTTAAGACTATACTTTATCTTATCTCTATATATCTTTATAAGTATAGTAAGCTAATAGGGGTTGGTATTATGCTTAATAGAGGTAGTAGGGGTCTTAAACTTATATAAAGTAGGGTAGAGTATAGATGATAATATGTTGATATTAAAGGAGTTAGAAGGAGAGTTAGAAGGAGAGTTATTATGTGAATTTGGCTCTGGTGTGATAGTTTCTGGTGGGGTTATTGATGGCCTCGTTTTGCTACTTACCTCCTTATAGAAGTTAGGGTTGTTGATGTACTTGCGGAGTGTTCAGCTCTTCTTTGTGATAGTATTAATATCTTGCTAGTCCTAGATGTAGTAGTCTGTAGTCTGGATAATATTAGTAAGTTCCTTTGTAATAGTTTAACTAACTTAGCTAGTAATATAGACTTCTCTATTCTAGAGGGTCTTTCTGAAGGCGGTTAAAATGGTTAAATTAACTTTTAGTAGTATCTAGTATAGTGGGCTAGGATAGCTATAAGTTAAGGTTTATTAGTAGTGGTAGGGTTGATCTTAGTTAATGGGGTGGTATAGTTAATATAAGACTTTACTTTTACTTATTTCTCTTTTAGGTCGTTAAATCCTGATTCTAGTAGAGGGGACTTATTAGGGGTAACTAAGCCTTTGGGGATTATTTTAGGTATTGTGAGGTGTTGAAAATGATGGCTGAAGATGATGCTGAAGGGTAGGAAGGGTAGATGATGTGTTTAGATGATATGTGAATGTGAATATTCCTGAGGTATTGTGAGTATGAAAAGAAGCTATAAAAAAAAAGAAGGGGGGGGGGGGGGGGGGTTTAAATTAAAGAGTTTTTAAGGTGAGGATATATTGATATCGATATTAGTTAATGTGAAGTAACGGAAGGGTGCTAAATTAATTAACTTAGCTAAGTTATTAGTAAATGTTATTAGCTAATACTATTATTAATATTATAAATAGTAGCTGTCTCGTAAGATAACTTAATGATAAAGAGTTGCGGTGAGAGATGGGATCTTGTGGTATAAGGCGGGATTTTTGCGATATGAAGCGGGTCTTTGTGTTGTTTGATGGGAGACTGAAATAGCGGTTGAAAGTGGCGATTGTTCTTTTGCTTAGCACTGTTCTTGGTGGGTGTGGCACGAGAGGTTGATGGTGATGACAGGTATAAGCGGTATCTGTTATAAGATGAGGGTTTTTGGCATGAAGAGGTTCTGCTGGAAGAGATTGTTGTATTGATTTTTGATGCGTATTTTGATGTGAATGATTGATGGATAGTAGAGAAGGAAGGTGAAGGATAATGAATAGTGAAAATAGTGAAAAATTGTTATGGGTGGGATCCTATAGGGGTTATAGGCTTGGTGTAGCTGAACCTAACTAAATAGCTTAGTAAGGTTAGTAAGGAATTACCTAGAGGTGGTAATCTAAGGATGATTTGCTATTGTTTTGTTAATTTGAGGCTTTTAGCGATGCTTTTATAGCGTGATTGTTGCCTTCGCTTGCGGTTTAGTGGTGAAGTTAGTGTTGGTGATGCGTAATAGATGCAGGAGAATCTTATAAATAAGCAGATTGGCGATTAGAGACTACTTAATGGGTTATTTGAGCTCTAAAATAGATATTTAATGGATACTTGAGAAGGATCGAGAGATGCTCTGGTTAGTATAGTAGTCCGTTTTGCGATAGGTCCCAATCTGTAGATTATCCACGTATAGTTACTGCGGGAAAACTATCTCTTTAAGATAGATAACCTTGCTAATCTGCGGTATTTAGAGTGGTATAATAGTGAAGTTTAACTACTTATTAGTATTGGTATTACTTGGTGATACTAGTAGTATGTATATATATTTAGTTGAAAAGTAGGGGTTAAATTGTTCGTATTGAAAAGGTCTGAGTTGCGTATTAGTAGGTAGGCAGGAGGGCGATGGTGGTGTAGATGGGAGGCTGATGCCCCATATTACACCACACCGCCCGGGCTTATTCTGCCGAGCCACCTGCGCCTGCGCCAATACGCCCAATATCCCAATACTAATAGAAGCTGATTTTAAACATAAGTAGATATAATTAGAGATATCCTAGGCGTTAGTCTAGGCGGAGCTATAAGACGTCAGCTGCTAATAATTCATTATAGTATACCTCTACCTCTAGAAAGTTTAATATTAGCTAGCTATATCCTTCTAACCTTATAATAAGATATATACTTATTAAGCACTAGCCCAGTACCTTAAAAGAACTATATAAGTAAGTGCTTCCTTCCTAAATACAATATATTATAGCTGGAATATTTAATGCTATTAGTGCTTTAGAGGATGAGGCTCTAATGCAACCTGATAATATTATTATAGTAATTTATTATACTGTTAGATAAATTAAATATAGTTAGCTAATTTAGTATTATATAATTAGAGGCATAGAGGAAGACTTTAATAATAGAGACTTTTATAATAGTGTGGAGGTAGAACTAAAGTTAGAAATAGTAGATATCCTTTTTATCTACCTAGCTACTACTACTACTAGGAGTGTAGTAATTCTTTTAGGTTTACTAATGTCACGAGCCTGCAGGTAGGAGTATGGGCGAGTTATAGAAGGCAACTATCTTATTTAGAGATAGTTGCGCGCGAAGCGCAGTAAAATAGGCAGCAGAGTGGCTTATGTAAGTATATAGCTACACTACACGCCACTACAGTTACGCAGGACTGCAGCAGAGCTACGTAGGGCTGCTAGTATTATGGTGCCGCCTTGCGACATACCCCCCACCTGCGCCTATAGATACTGTTGTATTCTCACAACGCTCCGCGTGCAGCTGCAAATATTTTTAAATATATATAAAAATAAATTAACTATATTTAAAACAGCCCTAAAGGCGTAAAATAAATAAGAAATAACCTCTTAATATATCTTATAATATTTACAGCGTTTGCAACTACTATTATATAACTTAGCTAATAATAATATAAGTATAGAAAATCAGTAGAATAGCAGCTAACTATTATAAATAATAGTTAACTACTATAGAGAGTAGCTAACTACCTAAAAAAGGCGGCCTTAGGGCGTAAGTATAAATATCTCTTTATTGCATATAGCCTTTAGACTTTCCCTCTTTTTCTACTTAGAACACTATATATAAATAACTATAAGTTGATTTTTCGCGCGCATAAAACATCTATCGCACGCCTTATTAGTCGTTATAAATACTTATCTCTTATTATAGTACTATTAATATATTACTATAATATTGTTAATAATAGCCCCTAAGCATAAGGAGACTAAGGAGGAGCTCTATACTTATATTACTAAGGCATAGGCAACTAAAGCTACTAATAAAGCGGAGAAGAGCGGCTAGCTGATCTTGCTAAGCGGCAAGTCACGGTTAATGCGCAGCTTGCTGCTAATATAGAGCGGTAGGTAGAGCAGGATGAGGAGGAAGAAGAGGGTAAGTCGCTACTTACTCTATCATCTTAAATATTACTAATAATATTATTACTAGTTGAGGAGCCTACTAGCCTATACAAGAAGCAGTAGCATACTAAGATCCCTTAGATGCTTCTATAGAAGACCCCTACTAGTGGGGCTGCAAAAGCGACTAGGTTAGCTAAGAAGCCCAACACTACCTCCCCTATTCCAGAGGGAGCTAGGGACCTTATAGACTCTCCCTACTATAGCTATAGTTACTTAATACTTATAGATAAGAGCTCTACTTACTACTTCTATAGTACTTATAAGCGCTATTACTACTACTTATATAGCTAAGGCTATAAGCCTCTACCTACTACTACTATTAGGCTCTACTAGCTATACTATAAGGCATTTAATAAGAGTAACTAAGTTATAAGTATACTAGTAGGAGCTGGAGTATATCTAGGTATTTAGAATAAAATTAATAATACTATTTAGGGACTTATTTTCTATTACTATACTCTTTATATTATCTTAGAGAAGGAGAAGGAGGAGGTAGAGGAGCAGAAGAATAAGTAGGAGGGAGTAGAGAATTTAATAGAAGAGAAGGAGAAGGGTAAGGAGGTTATTATACGCCTAGGGGTTACTATTAGAGAGTTAGCTTTAGCTAGCTCTTTATAACACTCTAAGGCTCCTTTAATACTTACTAATAGCGTTATACAACCTAAGCCTATTATTAGAGAGTTACTTTTTAGTAGCTCTTCTTAGTAGGTCTCTATTATGCTGCCTAGCAGTACTATTACTAGCGCGCGTGCTTATTTGGTGAGCCTTTTAGCTATCTTTAATATACTTACTAGCGCTACTAACCTCCTAATTAACCGCCTTATCTCAGCTATTTATATAAAAGAGAGCTCCTATTATTAAGTATACACCTATAGGTATAAATACCCTTTACTTTTAGTATTTAGGAGGGGTAGAGTAGTACGCTAGCATGCCTATAAGAATTGCTTTTATAGAGGGAGCTATAGCCCCATAGATAATATCTACTAGCCTTTAGGCTAAATAGAGCTTATTTCCGCCCTTTAAACCTTCTTTTCTATTTAAGTCATAATATACTAAGCGTCTATAAGATTTAGTAGCGCTTAGAAGTACTTAACCTTTGCCTAGGAGAGGTTCTTAGTGGGTTTATCTACTAGTATCTAGTCTAAAGGTATACATAGCACCTTAAAGGTATCTTTTATATACTCTTAGTAAAGCTATATATTTTAGATATTAATATACTATAGATAGATTAATATTCTCTCTTCCTCTCTAAGTACTAATTAGATAGTTTTAATTATTATAATAGACTTTCTAAATATCCCTAAGCTTTAGAGCGATATTATAGTATAGCCTCTAAAGTACTATAGTTTCTTTAGCTATATATTTAAGACTTAGGAGCTCTGCTTTTGTTATAAATATTGTTCTAGTTGCTTAGTAAGCTACTTTCTATTAAATTACGCCTCTAAAGAGTATTATTATAAAGCCCTAAGAGGATCTATATGTCCTATTATTATTAGCAAAAGAGGTAGTTCTAGTAATAAGCAGTGGAGTCTCCTTTCTATTACCCCCACAGCTGCTATAGCATATCGCGAGGTAGCAAGTAGCATAGAGATATCGGATACACTGCCTCACTATAGCGAAGTACTTCGCTCTTAGATTTATAAGGAAGTAGGAAAGTTAAGCTATAGGAAAGGCTATATCTAGCTATACTATGATTACAATATATAGAATGCTTCTAATAAGTAACTAGTACTTCTTAACTTATATAAATATAGCCTCACCGTTATTTTCAGTAAGTTTAGTAAAAGGTAGTAGAATAGCGGGGTAAATACTACTATAGAGTTTAAAGCGCTTAGTAATAGTATAGATATACTAATTATAAACTAAATAAATCCTTTTAGCTACTTAGTTACATATAACGCGCAGCCTGAGATATTATTTAATAGAGCCTAGTTTATAAATTTTATGTAACTTCTTAATAGCTTTAATAGGCTCTTAAGCTTAGTTCTTATAGTTATAATAAAAGAAGATAAAGAAGTTATTAATATAGAATAAAATAAGGACTCTATAATACTTATCTTGAAATAAGTAGGGCTCTTTATTATATAGAGAGAGCCTAAGTATATATAGGGTTAAAGAAAACTCCTTATACTATAGGAGAGGTGCGTCCTTAAGGCTATATAGAGCCTTATTAAGCTTAATAAGCTTCCCACGTTATTTAAAGCTATTTAGGAGGTAATAAGTAACTAGCTCTCTCTTTAGGTTAATATCTGCGTTTAAGAAGGCATTTATAGCATTATATTACAGGATTTTATAGTTAAACTAGGCTATAATTGCTATTACTACACGCAGGCTTCGCGCTGCGAGTGTAGCAGTATATATAGAACTAAGAGAGGGGGTATCTTATATATCTCCTCTCATGCAGATATACGCTTTATAGAATGATTACTATAGAGTTTATAGGAGTATATCTATTTTAAAAGTAGAAGTATTAAGTATACCTCAGCCTAGTTAATAATATACTAGGTACCTATCATAGTAAGTTTAGTAATCTCCTTCTTTATGATAGCTAAGAATACATCTTATAGCAACTCCTTAAGCTTATTAACCTCAAAGTAGTTATTTAGGGGCTTTATGAGGTTCTCTATAAAGTATATAGTCTTCTGCTTAGCGCTAGGGTGTATCTCTAAGGTATTCTGGAGGCGCGCAGAAACCGTGGAGTAGAGAGTCTTATAGCCAAGAGTGCTTTCTATAATAGCTTCCTATTAATTAAGCAGAAAGGTTATAAGAAAGGCTTACTAGTACTTATTATCTAGTAAGCTTAAGCTATTATCTAGATATATAGTTACAAGTACTCTTAGGCGTCGCTTTTAAATACTCTATTTATTTGGGGGCCTATAGTCTTATTATTATTATACATAATAGGTAAGTATTATTATTGTAGCTATTAAGGGGGAAGCGTTTCTAGTATTTATTAAGCTATACTCACTAGGCGCTTAGGTAGCTAGTTCCCAAGCGTTTAAAATAGGTAGCTAGGCTACTTTAAGTATATCTATTGCTACGGGGGGG